>CM059450.1:19986895-20274511 GCA_030390025.1 Squalus acanthias
GCGTGTGGATGGCTACGTGACAGCGCGTGTGCGAGTGCACGCACGAGCGTTGACAACAGGATCAGGTTCCACTTTGATGTCCCGACGGGCAAGCGGCCTATTGGCCCTCACGGACAGGCTGACCAAATTGCCCGTCAGACTGCGTTCCCTGCGGAGCCGTGTCCGAGCCCGTGACTGGGCCTTTAGGAGAGGAGCGGAGCGGAGCGCGGCTGAGAAAATTGAACAAACAAATTACTCCTTTCCCCCCAAAACCAATCCATACTGTTACAGAACAGATGGAGAGGAATACAGACTTTGCAACATTGGCCCAACAAGCCTTAGGGCATTTAATTAGAATTCAACTCTAGGAAACAAACTGGTTTCAAAGCACTTTCTCTGCATTCCAACTGCATTGCAGAAAGATGAGTATTCGTCACAGGAAATTCAGACCCCATCCCTGCATGAAAATATAAAACTACACACCTCCTTATCAGAACATCTATTAAATGGAACAGCTTGAAGAATTTCTGAGGAAAAGAACATGATTGAGAGCTTTAGGGGGGAGAAATTCGGTATCGCCCCGATTGGGGCGCTATTATCGGCCGGGCGCAAAGTTTAGTGCTACACACCTGTCTTAAGGTGCTAACGTCAGGGAACGAGGCGCTACCTCAGAGCGCTGGCGAAGCTCAGGCGATGTCCGTTACCATGGAAGCCAGACAGACTGGCGCCGTCCAGTTCTTAAAGGGGAGGGGCCATCTTGCTGCCCAGCCACTCCCTGCTCATTGCAGCCTTGAATCTCAGCCCGGAGAGACCTCAAAAGCAAATGTGTTGGAAGCACTAATGGATAGGCCCAGGGAAAGAGCTCGGCGCTTAGGAACCTCAAGAGTGGTGCTGAGTGCCAAAACTTCTTAGGACAGCGTTAAAACCAAAATTGTCACTGACAAAAAAAGGCAGGAAGCGGCCGCCTTTAAATAGCGCTCCCCCAGCCCCTTCCCGACTGCGAAACGTTCCCCTCTACCTGTCATTGCTAGCGGCAGGTGGAAAGGCAGGGGGCGCCACTCAATATCCGGTCTGGAGCGCTACCGGGGCGTTGCACGCTCGACTGACGTCACGATCTGCGGGGGCAGGAGATCGTGGCGGTAGTGTTTAGCTCCGCCGCAAAATGTCTGGTGAATTTCGCGAGCGCCGCTAACATCGCCGCGCCCGGGCGCCGAGTTGCTTTGCGCTAATCAACCGAATTTTTCCCCCTAGGCGTCTAAATCCCACTCCAGCATCGGCGATTGCAGTCGACCCTTCCTGCGATTCCCACAGAATCCCCTCAGATAGATTTAAGCGAGAGCCTCGGGTTTCCAAAAGTTCCGCTCCCGCTACACGAGGAGTAACGAAGAATGAAGCGTGCCTTAATCAGCTGTTGCCAGGGGCAGCTGCGACTGGTGGAAGTGAGGAGCTTTTACGCCGAAAGATTACCTAAACTTTGACTACCAGCCACAGGCGGAGGGAACGGGATTTTGGATAAAATTACGTAGTATTTACAGCACAGACTCGATCTCAGCCCTTTACATTATGAGGGGCCTAGACAGCGTGGACAGGAAGGAACTATTTCCCTTAGCAGAGAGGTCAATAACCAGGGGGCACAGATTTAAAGTAATTGGTAGGAGGATTAGAGGGGAGTTGAGAACCTTTTTCACCCTGAGGGTGGTGGGGGGTCTGGAACTCACTGCCTGAAAGGGTGGTAGAGGCAGAGACCCTCATCACATTTAAACAGTACTTGGAGATGCACTTGAAGTGCTGTAACCTACAGGGCTACGGACCAAGAGCTGGAAAGTGGGATTAGGCTGGGTAGCTCTTTTTCGGCCGGCACCGACACAGGCCATTCGACTCAACTGGTCTACGCTGGTGTTTGTGCTCCACACGAGCCTCCTCCCTCACCCCCTCTTCATCTAAATCTATCAGCATATCCTTCTATTCCTTTCTTCCTCATGTGTTTATCCTTTAAATGTATCTATTCTATTCGCCTCAACTACTCCCTGTGGTAGCGAGTTCCACATTCTAACCACTCTCTGGTAGGTCCCGGTATCTCAACGCACAATATCATCTTGTGCTTTATTGCTTTTGCGAGTCACAAAAGCCAGAGATGAGATGAGACCTTTTTCTTTTACGCAGCGAGTTGTTGTGATCGGGAATGCGCTGCCTGAAAGGGCGGTGGAAGCAGATTCAATAGTAACTCTCGGAAGGGAATGGGATAAATACTTAAAAAGGAAAGATTTGCAGGGCTATGGGGAAAGAGCAGGGGGGAGTGGGACGGATTGGAGAGCTCTTTCAAAGAGCCGGCACAGGCATGATGGGCCGAATGGCCTCCTTCTGTGCTGTAAGATTCGAAGAATAAAGACGCTGTTTTATACAATGCATAGAATCCGAGTAAAAAAGAGTAGTCGGGCACCAGTGGAAATGGCACCTTAAGTCCTGCCTCTTGTATTTACCACAGCTGCATGCTTTAAACTAGAGAAGCCGAATCCTTGCTCCAGCACAGAAACCTGTGTTTGAGAGGGAACTGGTTATGGGTCCAGCAACATGATGAGTGTAAACAACAGCTATATAAATGGGATAGGCTTCTTCACACCAATAGCTCGCATCTTCTGCACTGCACCCTCAGTGGGGATTGTACACTCAGCAGAGTTACACATCGGCCTCGGCCCTTGTTTGCTTTTAAAGTCGAGAAACCAAGGTGAAGGACTGAGGCCAACATAGCCTCAACTTGAAGCGCATAAGAGAGAAGATGAGGCGAGTCAAGAAAGAAGACTTGCCTTTCTCCCAGCACCTTTCACCACCTCAGGACGTCCCAAAGCTGAGGTTATGCACTTTGACAGAAAAAATCAAAGAGCAAGTTATTATCTAAATGGAAAGAAACTGCAAAGTGCTACAGTACAAAGGGATCTGGGGGTCCTGGTGCATGAAACACAGAAGGTTAGTATGCAGGTACAGCAGGTGATCAGGAAGGCCAATGGAATCTTGGCTTTTATTGCAAGGGGGATGGAGTATAAAAGCAGGGAAGTCTTGCTTCAGCTATACAGGGTACTGGTGAGGCCACACCTGGAATACTGCGTACAGTTTTGGTTTCCATATTTAAGAAAAGATATACTTGCTCTAGAGGCAGTTCAGAGAAGGTTCACTCGGTTGATTCCGGAGATGAGGGGGTTGACTTATGAGGAAAGGTTGAGTAGGTTGGGCCTCTACTCATTGGAATACAGAAGAATGAGAGGCGATCTTATCGAAACATATAAGATTGTGAGAGGGCTTGATCAAGTGGATGCGGGGAGGATGTTTCCACTGATGGGTGAGACTTGAACTAGGGGGCATAATCTTAGAATAAGGGGCTGCCGTTTCAAAACTGAGATGAGGAGAAACTTCTTCACTCAGAGGGTAGTAAATCTATGGAATTTGCTACCTCAGAGAGCTGTGGAAGCTGCGACATTAAATACATTTAAAACGGAGATAGACAGTTTCCTAGCTGATAAGGGAATTAAGGGTTATGGGGAGCGGGCAGGGAAGTGGACGTGAGTCTAGGTTCGGATCAGCCATGATCCTATTGAATGGCGGAGCAGGCTCGAGGGGCCGAATTGCCCACTCCTGCTCCTACTTCTTATGTTCTTATGTAAAGCACTTCACAGCCAACGAAGTACTTTTTGAAGTGTAGTCACTGTTGTAATGTAGGAAACGCAGCATCCAGTTTGCACACAGCAAGATCCCACAAACAGCAATGTGATAAATGGCCAGATATCCTGTTCCAGTGATGTTGGTTGAGGGATAGATATTAGCCCCAGGGAAAACTCCCCTGCTCTTCTTCAAATAGTGCCATGTGATGTTTTACGTCCACCTGAGAGAGCAGACGGGGCCTCGGGTTTAACGTCTCATCCGAAAGACGGCACCTCCGACAGTGCAGCACTCCCTCAGCACTGCGCTGGAGTGTCAGCCTGGAATATGTTCTGAGTGGGACTTGAACCCACAACCTTTTGACCCAGAGGTGAGAGTGCTGCCCACTGAGCCACGGCCGACACCGAAGGAGCTTTGGTTAGGCTGGGTTTTATAAACTTGTAGACTGTAGGAGGAAGGGCAGCTGAGGGCGATAGAAGCTCTGTGGCGTGCTGAGAGACAATGGGCTGGATTTTGATACTGGGGCGGGTTGGGGTCGTATTATCCACTTTTCGTGTTATCCATCTGACTGCAATTGGATGTGGGAGATTGATGCAATTTTCACCAAATTGGGCAATTGAGTTCCAGCATGTGGGAACCCATGAACTAATTAGTGGTTTCAGTCTGAAAGTCGCCTCTGATGATGTCATCATTGCTGCTGCATTGAAGGTCTTCAGAGACTGCCTGGCCTTTGCTGTGAGAGGACCTGGATGCAAAATGAGCAGCAGCAGCCCTAAGTCTGCTCCCAGATATTTTTGCACCACCACTCCCAGATATGTCTCCTTCTCATCCATCCATCCAGATATGTCTCCTCTCCATCCATCCATCCAGATATGCCAGCCAAATGTGCTCCCGCCAGGTTTCACATTCGTGGTTCAGAACAGGCGTGCTTCACGTAGAAAAAGGGTTAAAATCACAAAGGCCTTTCAAAATGGTATTATAGAGGCAATTTAGTGCTTGTTAAGGGCCTTAACAGCCTATCCCACCTCTTAGAGTCGGGACCAGCAGACACGATTTAATGAAAATTGCGTGGATGCGGGCTTGTGCCCGCCCGCCAGTTTTCGCAATTTTAACCCCCCACACGCCTCCAAACCCACCTCCACGGGTCAATGTAAATCCAGCCCAATGAGTTAGGGGAGAAGAGAAGTGTGAGGAATCTAGATGACGCAGGGGCAATGAAGAATGAAGAACTCAGTGTAGTAACAGCGATAAAATTAAGGCAAGGTTGTGACAGAGGTCGGAAGCTAAAGGTACGAGAAGTGATGCCTATCAGAGGACTTAAGGATCAATATGAGAGCGGCTTGGGTTTTTCTAGCTAATCAAAACTGCGAATGACAATGCAGGAATGCACTACAGTATTTTGTTTGAGCAATTCCATCAAAAATGGATTTTGTTAGTGACAGGAAAGAAATGTCAGTTGATTCCAATTTAACCGGTGATAATAACATTTCTCCAGCCATTGTCAAACCACTTAACCAGACAAATCCCCCAATCTTCCTTCACCCAACTGTGGAATGCTCCATTATAGAAGAGAATGGCTGAATACTAGTGAAGTAAAACACCTTTCAGTAATAAAGTACTTCAAGCCTGATAATGGAGCACAGACCTTCAGTGGATGCAGACGGGGTACAAATGAGACGCGTGTGGGAATATATCACCTGGGCAGTGAACATAAGAACATAAGAAATAGGAGCAGGAGGAGGCCATTCGGCCCCTCGAGCCTGCTCCGCCATTCAATAAGATCATGGCTGATCCGATTTTGGCCTCAACTCCACTTTCCTGCCCGCTCCCCATAACCCTTGACTCCCCTGTTTTTCAAAAATCTGTCAATCTCCGCCTTGAATATATTCAATGACCCAGCCTCCACAGCTCTCTGGGGTAAAGAAATCCAAAGATTCACGACCTTCTGAGAGAAGAAATTCCTCCTCATCTCCGTCTTAAATGGGCGACCCCTTATTCTGAGACTATGTCCCCTCTTTCTAGATTCCCCCACGAGGGGAAATATCCTCTCAGCATCTTATATGTTTCAATAAGATCACCTCTCATTCTTCTAAATTCCAGTGAGTATAGGCCCAACCTGCTCAACCTTTCCTCATAAGACAACCCCTTCATCCCAGGAATCAACCTAGTGAACCTTCTCTGAACTGCCTCCAATGCAAGTATATCCCTCCTTAAATAAGGGGACCAAAAACTGTACGCAGTACTCCAGGTGTGGTCTCACCAATACCCTGTACCGTTGTAGTAAGACTTCGCTACTTTTATACTCCATCCCCCTTGAAATAAAAGCCAACATTCCATTTGCCTTCCTAATTACTTGCTGCACCTGCATGTTAACTTTTTGTGTTTCGTGTACGAGGACCCCCAGATCCCTCTGTACTGCTGCATTCTGTAGTCTTTCTCCATTTAAATAATATTTTTCTTTTCTATTCTTCCTACCAAAGTGGATAACTTCACATTTTTCCACATTATGCTCCATCTGCCAAATTCTTGCCCACTCACGTAACCTATCTATATCCCTTTGCAGACTCTTTGGGGAAAAAATTGAGTAGCGTTGGGGCGCTAACTTTGCCGGGGCGCTAACTTCGCCGGGGCGCTACTTTTAGCGCCCTGAAAAAATTAGCGCCCCCACAGCTGAAATTCACCGGTAGCGCCCCAAGAGGGAGGCGGGGTGCTACTGGAAGCTGCGAGTGAATATCACGGCGCTATGTGCCGCGGTATTGCAGGCCTTCCACCCCTTATTAAAGCGGAGGGGCCTTGCGCAGCGCGACCCGGGGCCCAGCTGGGCCACCACCGGGGATCGGAGTGCCGGCAAAAGAGCCCGGCACTCAAGAGAAGTGCCGGGTTCATGGAGCGCAGCTGGCACTCCGCGGGGGGGCGGGTCAGGAGGCCGGGGACGGGAGCGGAGGCAGGTGCTGGCAGGCGGCCAGCAATAAAAATGGCCGCCCGGCACCTACCCTTTAATTAGCGCCGCCCCTGCCACAGGCAGGCCCCCCGACCCCGTCAGACATAATGTCCGGCGGTAAGTCAGGGGGCGCTACCGAAGATCGTGGCCGGGCGCGAGCGGGGCGTTGCGCATGGCGATGATGTAATCACCGGCGGCACAGCGCCATGGGGCGCTAACGGTTACCGCCGCCGCTAACCTCCTGCTGAATTTCGCGGGAGGCGTCTGCGGTGTCGCGCCCGGGCGCTTGTTGCTTTGCACCCCGTGAGCGCCCTCTTAGGGCACTAACGGGAGGTGCAATGCAACCGAATTTTTAGGTCTTCGTGATTTTTTGCGTCCTCCTCACAACTTGCTTTCCCACCTATCTTTGTATCATCTGCAAATTTGGCTACAGTACACTCACTTCCTTCATCCAAGTCATTAATATAGATTGAAAATAGTTGAGGCCCCAGCACTGATCCCTGTGGCACCCCACTAGTTACAGTTTGCCATCCTGAAAATGACCCATTTATCCCGACTCTCTGTTTTCTGCTAGCTAGCCAATCTCTATCCGTGCTAATATATTACCCCCAACCCCGTGAGCTCTTATCTTGTGCAGGCACCTTGTCGAATGCCTTTTGGAAATCCAAACACGCTACATCTACTGGTTCCCCTTTATCCACCCTGCTCATTACATCCTCAAAGAACTCTAATAGACTTGTCGCAGTCTCCAGGACTTAGGGGACTAAAATGTTAGCGCCCCAAACTGCGTGCGATTCTGTCAGCGCACAGTGACCGAATTAAATCCGTCCTCAGGCCTCATCACAGTAATTCAGACGAGCTGTGGGTGCAGAGGTCAACGGGCGGGTCCGGGGGCAGGTCCACGGGCAGGTCCACGGGCAGGTCCACGGGCGGGTCCACGGGCAGGTCCACGGGCAGGTACATGGGTAGGTTCGGGGGTGGGGGGGTTGGGTAGTCGGGGGGGGGGGGGGTTGGGTAGTCAGGGGGGGGTTGGGTAGTCGGGGGGGTTGGGTAGTCGGGGGGGGTAGTCGGGGGGGGTTGGGTAGTTGGGGGGGGGTTGGGTAGTCGGGGGGGGGGTTGGGTAGTCGGGAATCTGACCTCGGGTGACTGTCTGTGTGGAGTTTGCACATTCTCCCCGTGTCTGCGTGGGTTTCCTCCGGGTGCTCCGGTTTCCTCCCACAGTCCAAAAATGTGCGGGTTAGGTTGATTTGGCTATGATAAAATTGACCCTTAGTGTTCGGGGGGGATTAAATATGTGGGGGTTATGGGGATAGGATGGGATATGTTAGGGGGAATTAAATACGTGGGGTTACAGGGGTAGGGTGGGATATGTGTACCGTGGGGATTAAAAAGCAGGGACAGGGTACTGGATTTGGATGATCAGCCATGATCGTATTGAATGGCGGAGCAGGCTCGACGGGCCAAATGGCCTACTCCTGCTCCTAGATTCTATGTTTCTATGTTTCTATGTGGTCGGGGGGGGTTGGGTAGTCGGGGGGGGGGGTAGTCGGGGGGGGGTTGGGTAGTCGGGGGGGGGTTGGGTAGTCGGGGGGGGGTTGGGTAGTCGGGGGGGGGTTGGGTAGTCGGGGGGGGTTGGGTAGTCGGGGGGGGTTGGGTAGTTGGGGGGGGGGTTGGGTAGTCGGGGGGGGGTAGTCGGGGGGGGTTGGGTAGTTGGGGGGGGGGTAGTCGGGGGGGGTTGGGTAGTCGGGGGGGGGTTGGGTAGTCGGGAGGGGGGTTGGGTAGTCGGGAGGGCGTTGGGTAGTCGGGGGGGGGTTGGGTAGTCGGGGGGGGTTGGGTAGTCGGGGGGGGGTTGGGTAGTCGGGGGGGGGGTTGGGTAGTCGGGGGGGTGGTTGGGTAGTCGGGGGGGGGGGTTGGGTAGTCGGGGGGGGGTTGGGTAGTCGGGGGGGGTTGGGTAGTCGGGGGGGGGTAGTCGAGGGGGGGGTTGGGTAGTCGGGGCGGGGGTAGTCGGGGGGGGGGTTGGGTAGTCGGGGGGGGGGTTGGGTAGTCGGGGGGGGTTGGGTAGTCGGAAGGGGGCAGGGGTTGGGCAGACGGGAGGGTGTAAGGATGGGCAATCGGTTGAACGGCCCCCAGTCTGTTGCTCCATCTTAACGAAGGCCTGAAATGTCTGCCGGAGACTCACTTTACGATTCACATGAGGCCGGTGGTCGATTGAGAGGCCGCCTGGTCCACCCAATTAAAGGGGCCCCGCCAAGTCGGCTGCGTCACGGACACCCACGTCGCTGTGACGTGGGCCTCTGCCACGCTACATTGGTCCTCGTTGCACCCGTTTTATGCCCTTTAACAATGTTGTATTTATTCCCCAAAGTATCTGGGAGAAAGTAAAGGAAAATATTGCTCGATGTAAGGAAGAAGCCTGGATATTAATTTCAATTAGTGACACAGGAAAGATCAGCAGCTGATGGAAAGTTGCACCAGTGACAGATAAATGCAAAATGAGTCGCATTTCCACAAACAGCTGTTCATGAGAATGCAGCGAGTAATTTATCAATTCAGCAGAGAGAAGTCAGAGGACGTGGAGTTTTTGGTGCTTGGAGAAACACTCGTTGTGCGTACCATAATATTCAACGAACCTACAATTTGCATTATATATTACAAACAGATTAGAAGCTTAAAATGAACAATTGCACACTCAGTGATTGGGCACTGCTGCTCAGTAAAGCATGCATTGGAACGCATTTGGATAAACGTGCTTACCTATTTATTTATAATGTGTTATTGGCTGCCTGTTCGCAGTCACCCTCCAACAGCAACACAAGAGCCACGATTCACACACCGCCGATCGCCCACGCCCGCTCTGGCACCCAGCGGTCCCAGCAATGCGGGAGGTACCTCTGGCGAAGTAGAGGAGGAACCACAGTGTGGATCACCGAACACTGCTGATGGTGCAATACTGGTCGAGGTAGGAACAGGGGAACAGGAGGAGGCCATTCAGCCCCTTGAGCCTGTTCCGCCATTCAATCAGATCATGGCTGATCTGTATCCCAACTCCATCCACCGCCTTGGTTCCGTAACCCCGAATACCCTTGCCTAACAAAAATCCATCAATCTCAGTTTTGACATTTTCAATTGACCCCCCCAGCCTCAACACCTTTTTGAGGGAGAGAGTTCCAGATTTCCACCACCCTTTGTGTGAAGAAGTCCTTCCTGACATCACCCCTAAACGGCCTGGCTCTAATTTTAAGGTAATGTCCCCTTGTTCTGGACTCCCCCCACCAGAGGAAATAGTTTCTCTCTATCTACCCGATCAACTCCTTTAATCATCTTAAACGTCTCAATTAGATCTCCCTTTAATCTTCTATACTCGAGGTTGCAAGTCCAGTCTATGCAACCTGCCCTCATAATTTAACCCTTTTAGCCCCGGTATCATTCTGGTGAATCTGCGCTGCCCCCCCCCCTCCAAGGCCAATATATCCTCCCTGGGGTGCGGTGCCCAGAACTGAACGCAGCACCCAACACGGGGCGTTTCAGGAGATACCAGCTGGTGCAGCACAGATGTCCCCATGATGAGTAGCTCTTCTGGGTTGCATGTTGCATTCCAGTCCTTTGGTGGGCCTGCTTTAAACAATCTTGTGAGCGGCGCCTTATCAAGCAATTACTCAACTCCTGCTGTACGAGGGAGGTTAAACAGGAGACCCACGTGCCGATATGCATTGCCATCTCCCAGGTGAGCAATGGTGATCTGGACTGCAGGCTGCAATTGAACAGGAGGCGACACCAACGGTGGGGATTGCAGATTCACAGGCCGGTGTCACAAAGGAACATTTCCCATCAATGATTCTACCACTGCAATGGAGGATTTGGGGTTCAAAGTCCAAGAAGTGGACATGACTGGTTTCGCTTCACTTGAAGAAAGGTTATGGGCGACCAGCAGGTTCAAAGGCATCACACAGGTCCGCTGTCATACATTGGGTCAGATTAGTGGACCTTGTGAACAGATACCCTCCAAGTAATGGTGTGTGTGCACATCAGTCGCTGGTAGGCTTTCAGTCAACGGTAATTCTCACCCAACATTTGCCCCCGCTCAACTAGCAGGAGATGAGGCAAAGCACACAGTCCAATGAGACAACAACTTGCATTTATATAGCACCTTTAACGTAGTAAGATGTCCCAAGGCGCTTCACAGCAACGTTAGCCAACAAAATTTGACACTGAGCCACATAAGGAGATATTAGGACAGGTGACCAAAAGCTTGGTCAAAGAGGTAGGTTTTAAGGAGCGTCTTAAAGGAGGAGAGAGAGAGACGGAGAGGTTTAGGGAGGGAATTCCAGAGCTCGGGGCCCAGGCAGCTGAAGGCACGGCCACCAATGGTTGAGCGATTATAATCAGGGATGCGCAAGAGGCCAGAGTTGGAGGAGCGCAGAGATCTCTGAGGGTTGTGGGGCTGGAGGAGGTTACAGAAATAGGGAGGGGGCGAGGCCATGGAGGGATTTGAAAACAAGGATGAGAATTTTAAAATCGAGGCGTTGCTGGACCGGGAGCCAATGTCGGTCAGCGAGCACAGGGGTGATGGACGAACGGGACTCGGTGTGAGTTAGGACACGGGGCAGCCCAGATTTGGATGAGCTCAAGTAAGTGATACTTCAGTGAAGAAGTTCCCTGGTGCTGATACAAGCCCATTCTAGTCATGGGAGAATAATCAGGTAATGAAGGTCCACCAGCATTTGTTACATTTGCAGGTAGCAGACCCTCTGCATCCCGTGCAGTTTGCCAGCCTATTGAACAGTCACTCACTCATCACCACTACTACTTTAACTGGGGAGTATGTAAGTGCAGGATAACACAGGAAGGGTAGCACAGTATGTCATGGTGCTCAACGGAAAACTCAGCCTCAAAACACATATTCCACCCATTGATTATAAATGTTCAGAAAACACATACCCTGTGCAGTAAGAGCACTGAAACACAATAAAAGTCCCTTTTACTACATCCCGATCTTGTAATAGGAACATAGGACCTAGGAACAGGAGGAGGCCATTCAGCCCCTCAAGCCTGTTCCGCCATTCAATGAGATCACGGCTGATCTGCCACCTAACTCCATCTACCCGCCTTTGGCCCATATCCCTTAATACCTTTGGTTAACAAAAATCTATCAATCTCGGATTTAAAATTAACAATTGATCCGGCATCAATTGCCGTTTGCGGAAGAGAGTTCCAAACTTCTACCACCCTTTGTGTGTAGAAGTGTTTCCTAATTTCACTCCTGAAAGGTCTGGCTCTAATTTTTATGCCCCCTAGTCCTAGACTCCCCAACCAGTGGGTTGGGGTGCTCTCTCGGGGCTGTACCTGCCTGTGGTGGGAGGCACCACTGCATCAGTACAGTGGGAGACAGGCTATGCCCAAGGGTGTGTAGGAGAATCATAGAAATTTACGGCACAGAAGGAGGTCATGCGACTCTTTGGGCTGGATTTTACTCACCGAGACGCGTTGGGGGCGGGGCTGCTGCCTTCCGCATTCCAGTCCCGCCCCCAGCGACGTCTGACGAACAAACGTTATTTTGCCCTGATTGTCCTTGTTAAGCCCCGCCCTGCGGGCTTGCCGGCCAATTAAAGGAAAGCCGGTGTCAGCTGACGTCAGTTGATGACATTTCATCTGCCGCTTTTCTTAAAGGCATATGCACCACACTTGTTTGACAGATGATTTGACAGTGTTTGACAGCATTGAGGTGCTGTCAAACACTGACAATCACTGTCCAAAGGTGAGCCCTTGCCCCCAGGCTCTCCAATTACTCTCTCCTTAGGATAAAACAGATGGCAGCTGCAGCTGAGATTGCAGAAGCCATCTGTCACTTCTCTGATGAGATGAGGCTACACAAACACTTCACAGCTTGTCACCTGCAGAAACATCTAACCACATTAAAAATTACTTTCACAACATTTCCTTACCTCTGATACTAACCAGTGTCCCATTGCATCCTTCACACCACTTCTGCAGCTGTCATCCAAACACCAACATAACAACAGACCCACAGCACACCTCACTTACCCTGGCGGGGTTCCCCGACGTCGGGAAGCCCGCAACAGCAGTCGAAAAATTGGAAAAAGCCTCTTAGCTGCCTGTTCACTACCTGTTAACAGGCAGTTAAGTGGATATAATCCTCTTCCCGCCGCTAGGAGTTGGGTCCCTGCGCAAATCGGGGACCCGACTCCCGGGAAGATTGATTGGCGGCGGGTTGGGAGCGGGTTTGGGACCTGCTCCCATTTTTGGGGATTTTCCCAGCAGTGCCACCTCCAAACCCGCCTCCTCAGGGCTGGTAAAATCCAGTCCATTGTGTCAGTGCCGGCTGAAAAAGAGCTATCCAGCCTAATCCCACTTTCCAGCTCTTGGTCCGTAGCCCTGTAGGTTACGGCACTTCAAGTGCATATCCAAGTACTTTCTGCCTCTACGACCCTTTCAAGCAGTGAGTTCCAGACCCCCACCACCCTCTGGGTGAACAAAATTCTCCTCAACTCCCCTCTAATCCTTCTACCAATTACTTTAAATCTATGCCCCCTGGTTATTGACCTCTCTGCTGAGGGAAACAGATCCTTCCTATCCACTCTATCTAGGCCCCTCATAATTTTATACGCCTCAATTAAATCTCCCCTCAGCCTCCTCTGTTCCAAAGAAAACAATCCCAGCCTATCCAATCTTTCCTCATAGCTAAAATTCTCCAGTCCTGGCAACATCCTCGTAAATCTCCTCTGTACCCCTAATTGGAGCAGGCTGAAGCTGATCCAAAGACCATGGCTTGGAAGATGCTTGGCCAGGGAGCACAAAATCTGTCAAAGCCGCAGCTCCTTGAGGGCTGCAGTTCCCCATAAACGGGATACGGTGGCAACATTGATATGATGGGCAGCCCATTCCATTTTTCTTATTTGTTCCTGGGATGTGGGCATCACCAGCATTTATTGCCCATCCCTAATTGCCTTTGAGCAGGTGGTGGCGAGCCACCTTCTTAAAATGCAGAGAGGGGCTGTTAAGAGTCAAACCACATTGCTGTGGGTCTGGAGTTCACATAGAGGCCAGACCGGGTAAGGACGGCAGATTTTCTTCTACTAAAGGACATGAGTGAACCGGATGGCTTTATATAACAATCTGTTAGTTTCATGGTCATTAGTCCAGGCCTCTGGATTACTAGTCCAGTAACTAACCACTCTGCTACTGTACCCTTACAAATAGCTCGGGTGCACAGCAGAGGGTCCATTATTCACCCTGTGGCTTTTGCATAACCTTGCGTTTCAGTGGATAGGAAGTTGCCAGCTTGACTCTAAAAGCTGGGTTTTGTTGGGAACACGTGTAACGGGCATTGGGAAGTAGCCTGAAATGTAACACAACTGTCTCCCTGCCGACAGTGGTTGGTGAGTGATATGGTTCGCCTGGTCTTCCATGCCTTGGAATTGTTCTTCAGCTTGAGCAGTGTCCATCATGAGGCCTCCCTTTGTCTGAGGTACCGTCTTTCGGATGAGACGTTAAACCGAGGCCTCGTCTGCCCTCTCAGGTGGACGTAAAAGATCCCATGGCACTATTTTGAAGAAGAGCAGGGGAGTTATCCCCGGTGTCCTGGGGCCAATATTTATCCCTCAATCAACATCACTAAGTAACAGATTATCTGGTCCTTATCACATTGCTGTTTGTGGGAGCTTGCTGTGCGCAAATTGGCTGCCACGTTTCCTACATTACAACAGTGACTACACTTCAAAAGCACTTCATTGGCTGTTAAGCGCTTTGAGACGTCCTGTGGTTGTGAGAGGCGCTGTGGAAATGCAAGTCTTTCTTTATGTCCTCTGCTCCTTGCTGATCTTTCCTCCTCCTTCACCATCAAGAGAAACCAGGCGATGGCTGTGGCCACCAGTGATGTGAAATGAAAACCCCTCTTTGCCACGCGCTTATGTGACTGATGTGCACATGTTTCGCCGTCCTCTGAGCTAATGCGAGATCAGACTGGGCCTTCTACAGACGCTTTGGAAGGGGCAGCTTCGATGTGTAATTTTGAACATTTCCCACAATTGGCCCACGAACTCTTAATAAGCAGAGAAAGTCTTTCTCAGACCTGTTCGGTGAGGTTCGCTATTCCTTGTTTTCTGGACGGTAAGAATTATTGGAGCAGCAGCAAACGAGGGCAAAAAGTCACATGATGTCTCCCGCAACCTGACATCTTCTTCCCCACCTCCATGGTTTTTATAAGGAGGAGTTTCACATGGAGTCTGCTGTTAATGAAGTAACTGGATCTGCAGTCATTCCAGGTGTTTGTCAAAGTAAGTTCCTGTGGGAGTGCTGAGCTAACATGAAAATAATGTGTGTCTGAGTTGGAAGGGAATTGATTTCACAGACAGAAACTAGATTAGAAATGAACAAGGGATTAAACAGTCAGAATTATATATAACCCCTGGAGTCCTGTCGGTGGAGGAAATTGATTCTATTCTCAGGTATCAACCATTACCACGAATGTCGTAACAACACACACTCATTCATTCACTCACACACACACACACTCACACACAGACACACACTCACACACAGACTCACTCACACTCACTCACACACTCACACACAGACACACACTCACCCTCACACACACACACACACACACTCACACACAGACACACACTCACACACACACTCACTCACACACACACACACTCACACACAGACACACACTCACACACAGACTCACTCACACTCACTCACACACTCACACACAGACACACACTCACCCTCACACACACACACACACTCACACACAGACTCACTCACACACAGACTCACTCACACACTCACACACAGACACACACACCCTCACACACACACACATACACCCTCACACACACACACACTCACCCTCACACACACACACACACTCACCCTCACACACACACTCACAGACACACACACTCACAGACACACACACACACAGACTCACTCACACACACACACACACACAGACATTCAGACACACACAGACACAAACACACACACACACACACTCACACACAGACACACACTCACACACAGACTCACTCACACACAGACACACACACAGACATTCAGACACACACAGACACAAACACACATCCTCACACACACACACACTCAGTCACTCACTCACCCACACTCACTCACACACTCACATTAACTCACACACAATAAGTACCCAGAACTCATCCAAGCTGGTGGACTTTTCTGTTTTCCCAATATATTTAACTATTAGCTTGTCACTTCCTCCCTCCATATATAAAACCCGAAAGCAGCAAGCCCCTCAGGTCTCGGGTGATTTGTGCAGTCAGTTTTTCCTAATTGATTTCCTGCTAACTGGTGAAGATTCCAGGCGAATGAGCAATGATGGCAGTTTGCAAAGCCCAGGAGCCGGAGACTGCGGCGTCTGAGCCCCGGCCAGACAGCTCGAAAGCAAAGACAGGAGAAGTGAGGAAAACCTGGCCACAGAGTAAAGAGACGGAAAGGAAGCAGAATAAAAAAAATAACAAGTTAAAAAAACAACAAAGAAAGCTTACTTCTCCGATAGAGAGGCAGAAAATCATTAACTGAGAAAGGCGGGCACTAAAAAACTAAAAGGAAGGAACAAAGAGAGGAACCAAAGTCTGTGTCATTTAATTGACCTCAGCCGGGGGCTGGTAATGTTAATAATGTTGGGCTAAAAAGGGGGAAATAATCACTCGGGAACACTCTAGTGGTCTCTGCTGCAAAGGTCTATGTATCGGCAGGTCAGATCATGTCATGTGTCAGCTGTGATACCCCCTTGG
The DNA here is from genome assembly GCA_030390025.1 of Squalus acanthias. Classification (NCBI taxonomy): domain Eukaryota; kingdom Metazoa; phylum Chordata; class Chondrichthyes; order Squaliformes; family Squalidae; genus Squalus; species Squalus acanthias. The sequence continues at coordinate 20,003,264 of CM059450.1, forward strand.
TCAAATAGCTTGCTGACATTCACTGTCCAGGATCACACGTGAAGAACGGCCACTTGGCCGGATTACCTGAGTGCTGCCAATCCCCAAAGGACCAAAGCCCAGGGTCGTTCTTGCTGCTGAGGGCTACGGTCAGTTAATTCCGCACTGGCCGTAGTTCAAAGTCTATCTCATAGAATCAGAGAATCATAGAATGGTTACAGCACGGAAGGAGGCCATTCGGCCTGTCGAGCCCGTGCCGGCTCTCTGCAAGAGCACTTCAACTAGTCCCACTCCACCGCCCTTTCCCCGTAGCCCTGCAAATTTTTTTCCTTCAGGTACTTATCCAATTCCCTTTTGAAAGCCACGATTGAATCTGCCTCCACCACCCTTTCAGGCAGTGCATTCCAGATCCTAACCACTCACTGCGTAAAAAAGTTTTTCCTCATGTCGCCTTTGGTTCTTTTGCCAATCACTTTGAATCTGTGTCCTCTGGTTTTCGACCCTTCCGCCAATGGGAACAGTTTCTCTCTATCTACTCTGTCTAGACCCCTCATGATTTTGAACACCTCCATCAAATCTCCTCTCAATCTTCCCTGCTCGAAGGAGAACAACCCCAGCTTCTCCAGTCTATCAACATAACTGAAGTCCCTCATCCCTGGAATCATTCTCGTAAATCTTTTCTGCACCCTCTCTAAGGTCTTCACATCCTTCCTAAAGTGCGGTGCCCAGAATTGGACACAGAATTGGGGCCGAACCAGTGTTTTAGAAAGGGTCATCATAACTTGCTTGCTTTTGTACTCTATGCCTCTATTTATAAAGCCCAGGATCCCGTAAGCTTTTTTAACCGCTTTCTCAACCTGTCCTGCCACCTTCAATGATTTGTGCACACATACCCCCAGGTCTCTCTGTTCATGCACCCCCTTTAGGATTGTACCCTGTCTGGCACAGCGCAAAACGGGGGTTCGTTTGGCCACGGAGTCATTACAGGACCTAGTACAGGATCCTGCTGACCCCAATCTGGGATGGGTGAGGTTCTATCCCAGGGGGTGGGCAATTATTTGGGCTGGAGGGCCACTTAAAAAGTGTTGGTGACCTGTTGGGGGCCGCACACCAATGTTCCCGTTAATCCGCACGGTCACTCAGCGGTCTGGCCGTCCCGCGCAGGCTTTGTAATCAATAGCTGCGTAATTAGTACAGTCATGAGCACAATTAAATTGCTCACCAATTGCCTAGCGAGCAGAGGGTGTTAAGTTGGTGAATAAATCTGTTAACTAATTTACTAATTACCAGTTGGTATAAATAATCAGCGGTAAAGAAATAAATTTACGATAATTAAAATGCTAATTAGTAAACACAAATCAGTTTTGCATTAATTAGTTAGGTGGTAGTTAATAGCTGGTTAGCAGGTGTTGTCCATCAGTCACCCCATCTCTGGGGGCTGGGGTGGGGTGGACGGGCCTGCACCCTCCCTGCTGCTACACTCCCTGCTCTCCACCGGTTATGGGGACGCGCAGCTGTCGGTAAAAGGCCCTCCCCCGGGGTTGGGGGGCCGTGGCCCGATCCACCACTCCCGGCCGCCTCAGCCGCCGGTCTCCGTATCGTCTAGCCTCCCGCCTCTAAGGCCCATGGCTAGACTCCCCCCCGCTGCATCAGCGACAACGACCCGACTCCTGACGATACGTGGGGCGGGGGTCAGGCTCGGGGAGTTCTGAATTACTCTGAGTCTTGCTCACTTTCATTTGCTTGGAATTGTACGCACTCTTGCGAGAGGAGGAGGAGGAGGTAAAGGACAGAAGAGTGATGCAGCATCAAAGAAGGAGGAGACGCCCCCACTATTACCCGTACAGCTAGCGTACAGGCCCAGGAGAAGGGAATGGGTGAGGAGTTGCACCTTCAGAGATTTCGATTCACTGAGGAAATCTTGGAGGTCCCTGTGCCAGCTTTTGCGCACTGACCTGAAGCCCAGATCAACTGCTCCGAGAGCTCTACTCGTGCCTGTCAAAGCGAATACAGCTCACAACTTTTATGCCATTGGCTCCTTCCAGGTTGCAATGGGGAACCTCTGCGACATCACCCAGGCCAGCGTTTGCTAATCCGGCGTTCACGCTACACGCGGGTGGAAGCCCCGTCCCGCCAGCATCACTTCAACTTCAACAAGCCGCGGACGCTGATGGATGCCGGCCCACCACGTACCCACTGCCCTGGGATGGACACGGCCCACCCGTTTAATCTCCCGAGGGAGAGTTCGGTAGAAGGATTTCCGGAAATCTAAAAGTAACGAAGCAAATCTCCAGAATATCCATCCATGCTCAGATTTCCGCTGATCGGCCGCATTCTCCACACACGCGCTGACGACTCCTTCTTCCAAGCCCCCGCAACAGAAACAAGATAAATAGTGGGGGGAAAACACCGAATCGCTGAAGGAGTTTAAGAATGTGGATTCCAGATTCCTCATGCTGTGACCTTGGGGAACCTATCTCAGGATTTGCCTGATAATTATAATCTCAAAAAATAAATGGCATACATATTTCAATTACATTCCCAGCATCGCAAGCGAGTCATTTTGTAATATTCAGGAGCTCGGGATAACAGATGATTGAAGACTATACGGTCCAATTTGGCACAGCTCAATATATATTTTTTAAACCAAATCTAACGTGATTGAACGGCGATAGACCACAGCAATTGCTTGTTGGGAAGTAACAGAGCTCACAAGTTCTCCTGGGCGTGAAAGGCTGAAAGCTCAAGGTGCTGGGTTGTGTTGAGCAGGCAGCAGTCAGAGAGGATCACTCCACTCTCGTAATATGACGACTTCTGTAACACAATATTGATGAGGCCCCGCTCAGCTCTGGCTGTTAAACTTACTGAACCCGTTTAGCTTCAAGAGAGATTTAGGTTGTCGCTCTGGCTCAGTGGGCAGCACCCTCGCCTCTGAGTCAGAAGGTTGTGGGTTCAGAGACCCACTCCAGGGACTTGAGCACAAAAATCTAAGCTGACACTCCGGGGCAGTGCTGAGGGAGTGCTGCACTGTCGGAGGTGCCGTCTTTCAGATGAGACGTTAAACCGCGTCTGCTCTCTCAGGTAGATGTAAAAGATCTCATGGCACTATTTCGAAGAAGAGCAGGGGACCTTTTCCTGGTGTCCTGGGCCAATATTTATCCCTCAACCAACATCTAAAACTGATTACCCGGTCATTATCACATCGCTGTTTGCGGGAGCTTGCTGTGTGCAAATTGGCTGCCGTGTTTCCTACATTACAACAGTGACTCCACTTCAAAAAGTACTTCATTGGCTGTAAAGCGCTTTGGGACGTCCTGAGGTCATGAAAGGCGCTATATAAATGCAAGTCTTTCTTCTGGAGGTGAAAGGTTGGAGCAGTGCAGATAACTCTGAGTTGGCCATTTAACACACTCTTCCTCCAGCATTCACCTTGTGTTAAAATCAAGACTCAGAGCAACATCTTCCACTTGACCTCAAACTCTAAACTGTTGAACTCCTTACCGACCTCTGGCTTCCCTTTCTCCCACGATCCACAGGCTTTGACAACCCAGACTTGTCTTCGACAAATCAGCGCTTATTGATTTGTCGATTGTTTCCCCTACTCTTTATAATTGTGGTGCACTCTGGACCTTGGCTGTTCATCAGTGTATCTCAAATTTAAACCAATGGCACAACAGGAGTGTGTTGATCCCACGCAAGCCTAAAACCGCCTGCCTAGATGGAGACTGTTTTGAACTTGGTAATGCCGTCAGGAGAAGGTGTTGAAGAGAGACTTTCCTCCACTGAGAGGGAGGATCAAGACTCCCTCGTTAAAATTACATGACAAAGTATTTACAGCACAGAAACAGGCCATTCGACCCAACAGGTCCGTGCCGGTGTTTATGCTCCACACCAGCCTCCTCCCACCTCTACTTCACCTCACCCCATCAACATACCCTTCTTTTCTTTTCTGCGTCTTTTCAGTTTCCCCTTAATGCATCTATACTATTCACCTCAACCACTCCCTGTGGTAGCGAGTTCCACATTCTCTCCACTCTCTGGGTAAAGAAATTTCTCCTGAATTCCTTATTGGATTTATTAGCGACTATCTTACATTTATGACCCTAGTTTTGGACTCCCCCACAGTGGAAACATCTTCTCTACCTCTACCCTATCGAACCCCTTCACCATTTTAAAGACCTCTATCAGGTCACCCTCAGCCTTCATTTAGCCGGAGAAACGAGCCCCAGCCCGTTCAGTCTTTCCTGATCGTTACAACCTCTCAGGCCTGGTTTCATCCTGGTAAATCTGGTTTGCACCTTCTCCAGTGCCAAGGAGCCATGGTGGGGAGGCTTCCTGTCCCAAAGGGTCCTGATGGTGAATCACCACCTTCAAAGGTTGCTGCTGGTTTTGGAAATGGGTTCGTGTTGTGGATCCCCAAGCACCAAGTTCTGGAGTGAGACTGTTCCAACGCATTTCACCTCAAGACCCGATTTATTTCAAACATTTTAAAGGATGGCCGGCCCAAGTCAAGCTTGAAAACCTGCTCAGAATGGACTCCTGCCCAAGGACACCCGCCGACACAATACAGCCTGTGAGATATAACGGATACAGTGCAGTCAACAATGGCTCGATCCCAAGCATGTTGGTATTCTTTGTTAAGTGCCATTGTCGTTATGTAATAAAGGACCACCTTTTGTTTAAAATGTGTGAGGCTGGTTGTTGCATATCAATGTTATAATAATGTGAGAGTCGCACAACACCAGGTTATAGTCCAACAGTTTTATTTGAAATCACAAGCTTTCGGAGCTGCTGCCCCTTCGTCAGGTGAAGTAAAGGAATACGAATCGGCAAAGCATATATAGACAGAGAACAATGCCTGTGTAGCGTACAATGTCAGACGACTACAGTTAATCCTCCTGACTGCCTTTCGTCACACCTCGGCAGAGAAACAATCAGGTCAGTCAGGAAGGCACCACATCAAAGACATAGCAAGATACAACTGAGACAATGAGGTGGGGTCACAGGGGGTCTAACGTGTCAAATGCTGCAGTCTGTATGGAAAACCATAAATTTTAAAATTTTTACTTTTTTTTACTGGAAATCACATCTGTGAACAAGCCAACGACGACTCGAGTCTGGATGACTCTACGCCATGTAGCGTGACATGAACCCAAGATCCCGGTTGAGGCCGTCCTCATGAGTGCGGAACTTGGCTATCAGATTCTGCTCGATGATTTTGCGTTGTCGTGTGTCTCGAAGGCCGCCTTGGGGTGTGGGTGACATACGGGTCGCAGCCATTCTGTTACTACACAATGAAGAGATCTGACTGCACAGCACACCAACAAGGGATTTGGTGGCTCGGTTGGGACCCATGTGCTGTATAAATGAACTCTCACGCCAAGCTCTGGTTCACTGGTTATTAAAACCTACCTGGTACTTCAGAGAGAGAGGGCATCAAAGTGATCTGGCTGAAGCTTTCAAGATTACGAAGGAACTGACAAAGTCGTTCCAAGCAAATTGTTTGCAAAAAGGGGCAAAAGGTTAGAAATCAAGGGAGTGCCAGGCAGAATATCTTCACCTGAAAGGTGGAATAGGTTACTGGGGAAGACTATTGAAATAAAACAGGACAGTTCAGTTCAAGAGACCATTGGATGTATTTCTGCTGGGATCGAGGGATTTGGTGAGAAGGCCAGTAGGTGGGGTTGAGCTATCGAAATTGCCATTGGGTTGTGAAGCCCAACACCCATTCCTGTTTATAAAACTGCTTCTGTCCCGACTCCCTGGCTTTAAGTAGCCCTGCTGGGCTCGTCAACAGAGGCGACAGAGTGGGGACCTTCCCCTCATCGTGGTCCCCATGTTAATGATTGGGAACTCGGTGCTGTGGAGGGTGGCATCCTTGGGCTCCCAACTCACAGCTTCATGAAAAGAAAGACAGACTTGCATTTCTATCGCGCTTTCCACAACCTCGAGCTGTCTCAAAGCGCTTTACAGCCAATGAAGTGCTTTGTTGTTGAAGTGTAGTCACTGTTGCAATTTGCGCACAGCAAGCTCCCACAAACAGCAATGTGACAATGACCAGATCATTTTGTTTTTTTAGTGATGTTGATTGGCCAGGACACCGGGGAGAACTCCCCTGCTCTCCTGTCGAAATAGTGGCCATGGGATCTCTTACATCCACCTGAGAGAGCAGACGGGGCCTCGGGTTTAACGTCTCATCCGAAAGACGGCACCTCCGACAGTGCAGCGCTCCCTCAGCACTGCGCTGGAGTGTCAGCCGAGAGTTTTGTGCTCAAGTCTCTGGAGTGGGACTCGAACCCACAATAGAGCTTTGCAAAGTAGCTGCACTTGTTTAGGAACTGGAGCCGTGGCCGATACTTGGAAACAGCCTTCTGAATGAAGTAGTATTTCATATCACCTGGAACAAACCTTTGCTTTTTTAAAAAAAACTGCAAGAATACAAAGACCATTGTCTACTTAAAGTGGGTAGCTGTCACCAGCAGCTGCTTAAAACAAAGGGATTGGGGCAGAGAGACAAGCGTTCACTGGCATGTTATGGTTGCAAACGAGAGCTGCACTTGAGCAAGTGTGCAGTTCTTTCCTCTTAACACAGATGGCAGCACTGAGCAAGGAGCAGGTGGGCCCATGTGGTGACATCTGTCACTCCTCGGGCCTTTGGCCACAGGAGCATCGGCCATTCAGCCCCTCGAGCCTGTTCCGCCATTCAATTAGATCACGGCTGATCTGTGTCTTAACTCCATCTACCCGCCTTGGCTCCGTCACCCTTAATACCCTCGCCCAACAAAAAATCTATCAATCTCAGTTGTGAAATTTACAATTGACCCCCCACCAGCCTCAACAGCTTTTTGAGGGGAGAGAGTTCCAGATTTCCACCAGCCTTTGTGTGAAGAAGTGCTTCCTGACATCACCCCTGAATGGCCTGGCTCTAATTTTACAGATACCCCTTGTTCTGGCATAAGGTGGCTACAGAGGAAATAGTTTCTCTCGATCTACTCTGTTGACTCCTTTAATCATCTTAAACACCTCGATTTAAAAAAAAAATTGTATTCGCTTATGGGATGTGGGCGTCGCTGGCAAGGCCAGCATTTATTGCCCATCCCTAGTTGCCCTTGAGAGGTGGTGGTGAGCCGCCTTCTTGAACCGCTGCAGTCCGTGTGGTGAAGGTACTCCCACAGTGCTATTAGGTAGGGAGTTCCAGGATTTTGACCCAGCGACGATGAAGGAACGGTGATATACTTCTAAGTCAGGATGCTGTGTGACTTGGAGGGGAACTTGGAGGTGGTGCTGTTCCCATGCGCCTGCTGCCCTTGTCCTTCTAGGTGGAAGAGTTCGCGGGTTTGGGAGGTGCTGCCGAAGAAGCCTTGGCGAGTTGCTGCAGTGCGTCTTGTAGATGGTACACACTGCAGCCACGGTGCGCCGGTGGTGGAGGGAGTGAATGTTTAAGGTGGTGGATGGGGTGCCAATCAAGCGGGCTGCTTTGTCCTGGATGGTGTCGAGCTTCTTGAGTGTTGTTGGAGCTGCACTCATCCAGGCAAGTGGAGAGTATTCCATCACACTCCTGACTTGTGCCTTGTAGATGGTGGAAAGGCTTTGGGGAGTCAGGAGGTGAGACACTCGCCGCAGAATACCCAGCCTCTGACCTGCTCTTGTTACCACAGTATTTATGTGGCTGGTCCAGTTAAGTTTCTGGTCAATGGTGACCACCAGGATGTTGATGGTGGGGGATTCGGCGATGGTAATGCTGTTGAATGTCAAGGGGAGGTGGTTAGACTCGCGCTTGTTGGAGATAGTCATTGCCTGGCACTTGTGTGATTAGATTATCTATTAATCTCCATACTCTTCCACTATGTAAAAGTGTAGAATCCCCTCATGCTGCCACTGATACACCGTGCAGAAGAAGATGAAATTGGCTGCTCCATCAAACAAATGCATTGGTACCTTGCTTGATGTATCTGTGCACAGCTGATTGCCTCGTGTTAGTAATGTCCCCGGTGGCAGCCTGGAGTGACTCCATAGCATAGAAATTCAGGGCATTTATGACCCTACCAGCCAATGGGGTTGTAGTGCATGCGATGGAGGTGGGCTGAAGGACAGTTCAACGCTTTCCTTTGCAAAGCTTCCGCAACTACTGCTCCTGGGACCACTGGAGTAACGTGTGCTGTATAGTCTCAACGCTGACTTCATGCATGGCTGGAAGTGGTCAGACAGGGGATCGACTCCCTCCAAACATCCAGGTTTTATGCCGCCACTACTGAATACAGCAGTAAAAGATCAGCACCTCATCTTTCGATTAGGCACTTTACAGCCTTCTGGACTCAACATCGAGTTCAACAATTTCAGACTATGACCTCTGCCCCTATCTTTTTTTCATCTTTTTTTCTCTCTCTCATGGTAGCTGTCTTTCACTCTGCCAGTGCCATTTATACTTCATCTAGAGCCATCTTTTGTTTCTTAACTTGTCCCATTACCATCTCCTTTTGCCTTGAATATCTCTTAATGTCTCTTAACCTCTCCTGCCTTCCATCCTATCACAGACCTTCCCTTTTGTTCTTTCCGCCCCTCCCCCACTTTCCCTGTCCCTGCACTTGCTTAAAAACCTGTTCCATCTCTAACTTTTTTCAGTTCTGACGAAGGGTCATTGACCTGAAACGTTAACTCTGTTTCTCTCTCCACAGATGCTGCCTGACCTGCTGAGTGTTTCCAGCATTCTCTGTTTTTATTTCAGATTTCCAGCATCCGCAATATTTTGCTTTTGTAAAAAATATTCACTGTTGCCTAGTTTACTGTCATAGTACCTCTTTGAAAGGAATAAGGTATTTTAACGGGCTGCATATAGTGAATGGAAATGATTGGGCAATTGCCCCGTCAATCACACCTACACTGCTGTAATTGATTTGGCTTGATTTTACGCCCATCATTTGTATTATATTACGATCCTCTGCTCACTGCATTTTTCTGGGAGATTTAATCGCCCTGTTTGCTGTAGTTCACAGAGACTCTTTTTAAAATAGACTCTGTAGACTGTTTGCTGTTGTGCTGTTTAATTAGACTCTATTTACTGAATAAATAGACTTTTTCTGCTGTAAAATAGACTGTTTGCTGTGAGTCCTGCCGCATGTCCTGCCCCACCTCCAACTCATTGGTTGACTCAGTGGTGACAATAGACACTCTGGGCTGGGTTTTCATTGACCCGTGGAGGCAGGTTTGGAGGCGTGTGGGGGGTTAAAATTGCAAAAACTGGTGGGCGGGCCTCCATCCCGCCTCCACGCAATTTTCATTACATCGTGTCTGCTGGTCCCGACTCCGTCCCGCCTCTAAGAGACGGGATAGGCTGTTAAGGCCCTTAACAAGCACTAAATTGCCTCAATAATGCCATTTTGAAAGGCCTTTGTGATTTTAACCCTTGTTCTCCATGAAGCTCGCCTGTTCTGAAACACGATTGTGAAACCTGGCGGGAGCACATTTGGATAGCTGACTATCAGTGGCTGGGCTGACTATCAGTGACTGGGGCTGGCAGGGATCTGGGATGGAGGAGCCGTTTCTGGGAGTGGTGGTGCAAAAAAATTCTCTCTCTCTCTCTCTCTCTCTCTCATATATTTTGCATCCAGGTCCTCTCACAGCAAAGGCCAGGCAGTCTCTGACCTTCAATGCAGCAGCAATGATGACATCATCAGAGGTGACTTTCAGACTGAAAACACTAATTAGGTTATGGGTTCCCACATGCTGGAACTCAATTGCCCAATTAGGTGAAAATCGCATCAATCTCCCACATCCAATTGCAGTCGGGTGGATAACACGACCCCAACCCGCCCCAGTATCAAAATCCAGCCCTCTGCTTTTAACATGCTCATATGTCATATCATAATTATAAAGTAGTATAAACATCAAGACAGGCTGTGGCAAGAAGGGGACTTGCTTCTGATCATGAAAAACCATTGACATTAATGTACTTTGAGTATGGAATGAATGGAACTTGCCTGTTATAAAGTTATGGGTCTGCAGTAGATATTCTCTCAAGTGCAACGTTTCTGTCGTGGAACTCAAGTCACCTATGATCTGGAGAGCGCCCTTACTGCCCTACGTAAATGAGAGCATGGCACAGGGATTGTAACAGTAAGATCTCTTGTTGGGATACTGGATACTATTCTTTTTGGACATTGAAATGAAAAGCAGTCGAGTGAGAAGATGTCAATTGTAAACCAACAAACTGGTTTGTTTTACATGAAATATAAAAATGAGCAGAATAGGGTTTACACAGCAAGATCCAATCAATTCCCCACCGTTCCTCAGAATGTAAAAACAGAGATGCTGTGAGCAAAGTCCCTGAACTAACTCTCTCAGCTCATGCCTCCAGATGCTCTTCCTCAGCCTCATGTATTTAAGTCACAAAGATTTTTGGAATTGTTTACCCGATCACGTTTATCCAGCAGACAGGTCATCAAAGGAATTATGGGTATAAAATCTCAACAAATATAAGGACGTAATTTTGATTTGGGGTGATATGGTAAAATGGGCAATATCGATTCAGCCGCCCATTATACAACTCTGCCCTCTTACAATTCTGTACAACATACATTCCAACTGTGACAGACTCCAGCACAGGTACATCCACCACATGGGATTGAGGCAGTAAACCTGAGGAGGGGAAATATATTCAATGAACTTAGTACTTTTTCCTACCTGTCTGCATGAGGACTGTGTACATGAGGACTGTGTACATGAGGACTGTGTACACGAGTACTGTACATGAGGACTGTGTACATGAGGACTGTGTACACAAGGACTGTATATGAGGACTGTGTACATGAGGACTGTGTACATGAGGATTGTGTTCATGAGGACTGTGTACACGAGGATTGTACATGAGGACTGTGTACATGCGGACTGTGTACATGAGGACTGTGTACATGAGGACTGTGTACATGAGGACCGTACATGAGGACTGTGTACATGAGGACTGTGTACATGAGGACTGTGTACACGAGTACTGTACATGAGGACTGTGTACATGAGGACTGTGTACACAAGGACTGTATATGAGGACTGTGTACATGAGGACTGTGTACATGAGGACTGTGTACATGAGGACTGTGTACACGAGGATTGTACGTGAGGACTGTGTACATGCGGACTGTGTACATGAGGACTGTGTACATGAGGACTGTGTACATGAGGACCGTACATGAGGACTGTGTACATGAGGACTGTGTACATGAGGACTGTGTACATGAGGATTGTGTTCATGAGGACTGTGTACATGACGACTGTGTACATGAGGATTGTGTACATGAGGGTTGTGTACAGGAGGACTGTGTACATGAGGACTGTGTAAATGAGGACTGTGTACATGAGGACTGTGCACATGAGGGCAGTGTACATGAGGACTGTGTACATGAGGACTGTGTACATGAGGGTTGTGTACAGGAGGACTGTGTACCTGAGGACTGTGTACAGGAGGACTGTGTACATGAGGACTGTGTACATGGGGATTGTGTACATGAGGGTTGTGAACATGAGGACTGTACATGAGGATTGTGTACATGAGGGATGTGTACATGAGGACTGTGCACATGAGGACTGTATACATGAGGGTTGTGTACATGAGGGTTGTGTACATGAGGACAGTGTACATGAGGGCTGTGTACATGAGGACTGTGTACATGAGGACTGTGTACATGAGGGTTGGGCACATGAGGACAGTGTACATGAGGACTGTGTACATGAGGACTGTGTACATGAGGGTTGTGTACATGAGGACTGTGTACATGAGAGTTGTGTACATGAGGACTGTGTACCTGAGGACTGTGTACAGGAGGACTGTGTACATGAGGACTGTGTACATGGGGATTGTGTACATGAGAGTTGTGAACATGAGGACTGTACATGAGGATTGTGTACATGAGGGATGTGTACATGAGGACTGTGCACATGAGGACTGTATACATGAGGGTTGTGTACATGAGGGTTGTGTACATGAGGACAGTGTACATGAGGACTGTGTACATGAGGACTGTGTACATGAGAGTTGTGTACATGAGGGCGGTGTACATGAGGGCTGTGTACATGAGGACTGTGTACATGAGGACTGTGTACATGAGGGTTGGGCACATGAGGACAGTGTACATGAGGACTGTGTACATGAGGACTGTGTACATGAGGGTTGTGTACATGAGGACTGTGTACATGAGAGTTGTGTACATGAGGACTGCGTTCATGAGGGCTGTGTACATGAGAACTGTGTACATGAGGGTTGTGTACATGTGGACTGTGTACATGAGGACTGTGTACATGAGGGTTGTGTACATGAGTTTTGTGTACATGAGGACTGTGTACATGAGGGTTGTGTACATAGGGGTCGTGTACATGAGGACTGTGTACATGAGGACTGTATGCATGAGGACTGTATACATGAGGACTGTGTACATGAGGACAGTGTACACGAGGACTGTGTACATGAGGACTGTGTACATGAGGACTGTGTACATGAGGACTGTGTACATGAGGACTGTGTACATGTGGACTGTGTACATGAGGACAGTGTACATGAGGGTTGTGTACATGAGGGTTGTGTACATGAGGGTTGTGTACATGAGGACTGTGTGCATAAGACTGTGTACAGTAGGATGGTGAACATGAGGGTTGTGTACAGGAGGACTGTGTACATGTGGACTGTCTACATGAGGGATGTGTACATGAGGACCGTGAACATGACGACTATGTACATGAGGACTGTGTACTTGAGATTTGTGTACATGAGGACTGTGTACAATTAGGTTGTATACATGAGGACTGTGTACTTGAGATTTGTGTACACGAGAACTGTGTACATGAGCACTGTGTACATGAGGGCTGTGTACATGAGGACTGTGTACTTGAGGGCTGTGTACATGAGGACTGTGTACATGAGGACTGTGTACATGAGGACTGTGCACATGAGGACTGTGTACACGAGGACTGTTTTTGTGAAGAGTGTGCACATGAGGACAGTGTACATGTGGATTGTGTACATGAGGACAGTGTACATGAGAGCTGTGTACATGAGGACTGTGTATATGAGGACTGTGTACATGAGGACTGTGTACATGAGGATTGTTTACATGAAGACTGTGTACATGAGGACTGTGTACATGAGGGTTGTGTGCATGAGTACTGTGTACATGAGGACTGTGTACATGAGCACTGTGTGTATGAGGACTGTTTACATGAAGACTGTGCACATGAGGACTGTGTAAATGAGGACTGTGTGCATGAGGATTGTGTACATGAGGACTATGTACATGAGGGTTGTGTACATGAGGAGAGTGTACATGAGGACTGTGTACATGAGGTCTGTGTACATGAGATCCGTGTACATGAGGACTGTGTACATGAGGGCTGTGTACACGAGGACTGTGTACATGAGGACTGTGTACATGAGGACTGTGTACATGTGGACTGTGTACATGAGGACTGTGTACATGAGGGTTGTGTACATGAGGGTTGTGTACATGAGAGCTGTGTACATGAGGACTGTGTACATGAAGGTTATGTACATGAGGGTTGTGTACATGAGGACTGTGTGCATAAGACTGTGTACAGTAGGATGGTGAACATGAGTGTTGTGTACATGAGGACTGTGTACATGTGGACTGTCTACATGAGGGATGTGTACATGAGGATCGTGAACATGACGACAATGTACATGAGGACTGTGTACTTGAGATTTGTGTACATGAGGACTGTGTACAATTAGGTTGTATACATGAGGACTGTGTACTCGAGATTTGTGTACACGAGAACTGTGTACATGAGGACTGTGTACATGAGGGCTGTGTACATGAGGACTGTGTACATGAGGGCTATGTACATGAGGACTGTGTACATGAGGACTGTGTACATGAGGACTGTGCACATGAGGACTGTGTACACGAGGACTGTTTTCGTGAAGAGTGTGCACATGAGGACAGTGTACATGTGGATTGTGTACATGAGGACAGTGTACATGAGAGCTGTGTACATGAGGACTGTGTATATGAGGACTGTGTACATGAGGACTGTGTACATGAGGATTGTTTACATGAAGACTGTGCACATGAGGACTGTGCACATGAGGACTGTGAACATGAGGGCTGTGTACATGAGAACTGTGTACATGAGGGTGGTGTGCATGAGTACTGTGTACATGAGGACTGTGTACATGAGCACTGTGTACATGAGGACTGTTTACATGAAGACTGTGCACATGAGGACTGTGCACATGAGGACTGTGAACATGAGGGCTGTGTACATGAGAACTGTGTACATGAGGGTTGTGTGCATGAGTACTGTGTACATGAGGACTGTGTAAATGAGGACTGTGTGCATGAGGATTGTGTACATGAGGACTATGTACATGAGGGTTGTGTACATGAGGACTGTGTACATAAGGGCTGTGTACACGAGGACTGTGTACATGAGGACTGTGCACATGAGGGCTGTGTACATAAGGACTGTGTACATGAGCACTGTGTACATGAGCTCTGTGTACATGAGGATAGTTTACATGAAGACTGGGCACATGAGGACTGTGTAAATGAGAACTGTGTACATGAGGGTTGTGTTCATAAGGACTGTGTACATGAGGACTGTGTACATGAGGATTGTTTACATGAAGACTGGGTACATGACTGCGTAAATGAGAACTATGTACATGAGGGCTGTGTACATGAGGACTGTGTACATGAGGACTGTGTACATGAGGATTGTTTACATGAAGACTGGGCACATGAGGACTGTGTAAATGAGAACTGTGTGCATGAGGACTGTGTACATGAGGACTGTGTACATGAGGGTTGTGTACATGAGGACTGCGTACAGGAGGACTGTGTACATGAGGACTGTGTACATGGGGATTGTGTACATGAGGGTTGTGAACATGAGGACTGTACATGAGGATTGTGTACATGAGGGATGTGTACATGAGGACTGTGCACATGAGGACTGTATACATGAGGGTTGTGTACATGAGGGTTGTGTACATGAGGACAGTGTACATGAGGGCTGTGTACATGAGGACTGTGTACATGAGGACTGTGTACATGAGGGTTGGGCACACGAGGACAGTGTACATGAGGACTGTGTACATGAGGACTGTGTACATGAGGACTGTGTACATGAGGACTGTGTACATGAGGACTGTGTACATGTGGACTGTGTACATGAGGACTGTGTACATGGGGATTGTGTACATGAGGGTTGTGAACATGAGGACTGTACATGAGGATTGTGTACATGAGGGATGTGTACATGAGGACTGTGCACATGAGGACTGTATACATGAGGGTTGTGTACATGAGGGTTGTGTACATGAGGACAGTGTACATGAGGGCTGTGTACATGAGGACTGTGTACATGAGGACTGTGTACATGAGGGTTGGGCACATGAGGACAGTGTACATGAGGACTGTGTACATGAGGACTGTGTACATGAGGGTTGTGTACATGAGGACTGTGTACATGAGAGTTGTGTACATGAGGACTGTGTACCTGAGGACTGTGTACAGGAGGACTGTGTACATGAGGACTGTGTACATGGGGATTGTGTACATGAGAGTTGTGAACATGAGGACTGTACATGAGGATTGTGTACATGAGGGATGTGTACATGAGGACTGTGCACATGAGGACTGTATACATGAGGGTTGTGTACATGAGGGTTGTGTACATGAGGACAGTGTACATGAGGACTGTGTACATGAGGACTGTGTACATGAGAGTTGTGTACATGAGGGTGGTGTACATGAGGGCTGTGTACATGAGGACTGTGTACATGAGGACTGTGTACATGAGGGTTGGGCACATGAGGACAGTGTACATGAGGACTGTGTACATGAGGACTGTGTACATGAGGGTTGTGTACATGAGGACTGTGTACATGAGAGTTGTGTACATGAGGACTGCGTTCATGAGGGCTGTGTACATGAGAACTGTGTACATGAGGGTTGTGTACATGTGGACTGTGTACATGAGGACTGTGTACATGAGGGTTGTGTACATGAGTTTTGTGTACATGAGGACTGTGTACATGAGGGTTGTGTACATAGGGGTCGTGTACATGAGGACTGTGTACATGAGGACTGTATGCATGAGGACTGTATACATGAGGACTGTGTACATGAGGACAGTGTACACGAGGACTGTGTACATGAGGACTGTGTACATGAGGACTGTGTACATGAGGACTGTGTACATGAGGACTGTGTACATGTGGACTGTGTACATGAGGACTGTGTACATGAGGGTTGTGTACATGAGGGTTGTGTACATGAGGGTTGTGTACATGAGGACTGTGTGCATAAGACTGTGTACAGTAGGATGGTGAACATGAGGGTTGTGTACAGGAGGACTGTGTACATGTGGACTGTCTACATGAGGGATGTGTACATGAGGACCGTGAACATGACGACTATGTACATGAGGACTGTGTACTTGAGATTTGTGTACATGAGGACTGTGTACAATTAGGTTGTATACATGAGGACTGTGTACTTGAGATTTGTGTACACGAGAACTGTGTACATGAGCACTGTGTACATGAGGGCTGTGTACATGAGGACTGTGTACTTGAGGGCTGTGTACATGAGGACTGTGTACATGAGGACTGTGTACATGAGGACTGTGCACATGAGGACTGTGTACACGAGGACTGTTTTTGTGAAGAGTGTGCACATGAGGACAGTGTACATGTGGATTGTGTACATGAGGACAGTGTACATGAGAGCTGTGTACATGAGGACTGTGTATATGAGGACTGTGTACATGAGGACTGTGTACATGAGGATTGTTTACATGAAGACTGTGTACATGAGGACTGTGTACATGAGGGTTGTGTGCATGAGTACTGTGTACATGAGGACTGTGTACATGAGCACTGTGTGTATGAGGACTGTTTACATGAAGACTGTGCACATGAGGACTGTGTAAATGAGGACTGTGTGCATGAGGATTGTGTACATGAGGACTATGTACATGAGGGTTGTGTACATGAGGAGAGTGTACATGAGGACTGTGTACATGAGGTCTGTGTACATGAGATCCGTGTACATGAGGACTGTGTACATGAGGGCTGTGTACACGAGGACTGTGTACATGAGGACTGTGTACATGAGGACTGTGTACATGTGGACTGTGTACATGAGGACTGTGTACATGAGGGTTGTGTACATGAGGGTTGTGTACATGAGAGCTGTGTACATGAGGACTGTGTACATGAAGGTTATGTACATGAGGGTTGTGTACATGAGGACTGTGTGCATAAGACTGTGTACAGTAGGATGGTGAACATGAGTGTTGTGTACATGAGGACTGTGTACATGTGGACTGTCTACATGAGGGATGTGTACATGAGGATCGTGAACATGACGACAATGTACATGAGGACTGTGTACTTGAGATTTGTGTACATGAGGACTGTGTACAATTAGGTTGTATACATGAGGACTGTGTACTCGAGATTTGTGTACACGAGAACTGTGTACATGAGGACTGTGTACATGAGGGCTGTGTACATGAGGACTGTGTACATGAGGGCTATGTACATGAGGACTGTGTACATGAGGACTGTGTACATGAGGACTGTGCACATGAGGACTGTGTACACGAGGACTGTTTTCGTGAAGAGTGTGCACATGAGGACAGTGTACATGTGGATTGTGTACATGAGGACAGTGTACATGAGAGCTGTGTACATGAGGACTGTGTATATGAGGACTGTGTACATGAGGACTGTGTACATGAGGATTGTTTACATGAAGACTGTGCACATGAGGACTGTGCACATGAGGACTGTGAACATGAGGGCTGTGTACATGAGAACTGTGTACATGAGGGTGGTGTGCATGAGTACTGTGTACATGAGGACTGTGTACATGAGCACTGTGTACATGAGGACTGTTTACATGAAGACTGTGCACATGAGGACTGTGCACATGAGGACTGTGAACATGAGGGCTGTGTACATGAGAACTGTGTACATGAGGGTTGTGTGCATGAGTACTGTGTACATGAGGACTGTGTAAATGAGGACTGTGTGCATGAGGATTGTGTACATGAGGACTATGTACATGAGGGTTGTGTACATGAGGACTGTGTACATAAGGGCTGTGTACACGAGGACTGTGTACATGAGGACTGTGCACATGAGGGCTGTGTACATAAGGACTGTGTACATGAGCACTGTGTACATGAGCTCTGTGTACATGAGGATAGTTTACATGAAGACTGGGCACATGAGGACTGTGTAAATGAGAACTGTGTACATGAGGGTTGTGTTCATGAGGACTGTGTACATGAGGACTGTGTACATGAGGATTGTTTACATGAAGACTGGGTACATGACTGCGTAAATGAGAACTATGTACATGAGGGCTGTGTACATGAGGACTGTGTACATGAGGACTGTGTACATGAGGATTGTTTACATGAAGACTGGGCACATGAGGACTGTGTAAATGAGAACTGTGTGCATGAGGACTGTGTACATGAGGACTGTGTACATGAGGGTTGTGTACATGAGAGCTGTGTACATGAGGACTGTGTACATGAAGGTTATGTACATGAGGGTTGTGTACATGAGGACTGTGTGCATAAGACTGTGTACAGTAGGATGGTGAACATGAGGGTTGTGTACAGGAGGACTGTGTACATGTGGACTGTCTACATGAGGGATGTGTACATGAGGACCGTGAACATGACGACTATGTACATGAGGACTGTGTACTTGAGATTTGTGTACATGAGGACTGTGTACAATTAGGTTGTATACATGAGGACTGTGTACTTGAGATTTGTGTACACGAGAACTGTGTACATGAGCACTGTGTACATGAGGGCTGTGTACATGAGGACTGTGTACTTGAGGGCTGTGTACATGAGGACTGTGTACATGAGGACTGTGTACATGAGGAATGTGCACATGAGGACTGTGTACACGAGGACTGTTTTTGTGAAGAGTGTGCACATGAGGACAGTGTACATGTGGATTGTGTACATGAGGACAGTGTACATGAGAGCTGTGTACATGAGGACTGTGTATATGAGGACTGTGTACATGAGGACTGTGTACATGAGGATTGTTTACATGAAGACTGTGTACATGAGGACTGTGTACATGAGGGTTGTGTGCATGAGTACTGTGTACATGAGGACTGTGTACATGAGCACTGTGTGTATGAGGACTGTTTACATGAAGACTGTGCACATGAGGACTGTGTAAATGAGGACTGTGTGCATGAGGATTGTGTACATGAGGACTATGTACACGAGGGTTGTGTACATGAGGAGAGTGTACATGAGGACTGTGTACATGAGGTCTGTGTACATGAGATCCGTGTACATGAGGACTGTGTACATGAGGGCTGTGTACACGAGGACTGTGTACATGAGGACTGTGTACATGAGGACTGTGTACATGTGGACTGTGTACATGAGGACTGTGTACATGAGGGTTGTGTACATGAGGGTTGTGTACATGAGAGCTGTGTACATGAGGACTGTGTACATGAAGGTTATGTACATGAGGGTTGTGTACATGAGGACTGTGTGCATAAGACTGTGTACAGTAGGATGGTGAACATGAGTGTTGTGTACATGAGGACTGTGTACATGTGGACTGTCTACATGAGGGATGTGTACATGAGGATCGTGAACATGACGACTATGTACATGAGGACTGTGTACTTGAGATTTGTGTACATGAGGACTGTGTACAATTAGGTTGTATACATGAGGACTGTGTACTCGAGATTTGTGTACACGAGAACTGTGTACATGAGGACTGTGTACATGAGGGCTGTGTACATGAGGACTGTGTACATGAGGGCTATGTACATGAGGACTGTGTACATGAGGACTGTGTACATGAGGACTGTGCACATGAGGACTGTGTACACGAGGACTGTTTTCGTGAAGAGTGTGCACATGAGGACAGTGTACATGTGGATTGTGTACATGAGGACAGTGTACATGAGAGCTGTGTACATGAGGACTGTGTATATGAGGACTGTGTACATGAGGACTGTGTACATGAGGATTGTTTACATGAAGACTGCGCACATGAGGACTGTGCACATGAGGACTGTGAACATGAGGGCTGTGTACATGAGAACTGTGTACATGAGGGTTGTGTGCATGAGTACTGTGTACATGAGGACTGTGTACATGAGCACTGTGTACATGAGGACTGTTTACATGAAGACTGTGCACATGAGGACTGTGCACATGAGGACTGTGAACATGAGGGCTGTGTACATGAGAACTGTGTACATGAGGGTTGTGTGCATGAGTACTGTGTACATGAGGACTGTGTAAATGAGGACTGTGTGCATGAGGATTGTGTACATGAGGACTATGTACATGAGGGTTGTGTACATGAGGACTGTGTACATAAGGGCTGTTTACACGAGGACTGTGTACATGAGGACTGTGCACATGAGGGCTGTGTACATAAGGACTGTGTACATGAGCACTGTGTACATGAGCTCTGTGTACATGAGGATAGTTTACATGAAGACTGGGCACATGAGGACTGTGTAAATGAGAACTGTGTACATGAGGGTTGTGTTCATGAGGACTGTGTACATGAGGACTGTGTACATGAGGATTGTTTACATGAAGACTGGGTACATGACTGCGTAAATGAGAACTATGTACATGAGGGCTGTGTACATGAGGACTGTGTACATGAGGACTGTGTACATGAGGATTATTTACATGAAGACTGGGCACATGAGGACTGTGTAAATGAAAACTGTGTGCATGAGGACTGTGTACATGAGGACTGTGTACATGAGGGTTGTGTACATGAGGACTGCGTACTTGAGGACTGTGTACATGAGGGTTGTGTACATGAGGACTGTGTAAATGAGGACTGTGTACATGAGGACTGTGTACATGAGGGTTGTGTACATGAGGACTGTGTACATGAAGACTGTGTAGATGAGAAATGTGTACATGAGGGCTGTGTACAAGAGGACTGTGTACATGAGGGCTTGTTACATGAGGACTGTGTACATGAGAAGTGTGTACATGAGAACTGTGTACATGACCGCTGTGTACATGAGGACTGTGTACATGAGGGCTGTGTGCATGATGACTGTGTACATGAGGACTATGTACATGAGGACTGTGTACATGAGGACTGTGTACATATGGGTTGTGTACATGAGAACTGTGTACATGATGTTTGTGTACATAAGGACTGTGTACATGAGGACTGTGTTTATGAGGACAGTGTACATGAGGACTGTGTACATGAGCACTGTGTACATGAGGACTGTGTACATGAGGGCTGTGTACATGAGGACTGTGTACATGAGGACTGTTTACATGAGGGTTGTGTGCATGAGAACTGTGTACATGAGGACTGTGTACATGAGGGTTGTGTACATGAGGACTGTGTACATGAGGACTGTGTACATGGGAACTGTGTACATGGTGACTGTGTACATGAGGACTGTGTACATGAGGGCTGTGTACATGAGGACTGTGTACATGAGGACTGTGTACATGAGGACTGTGTACATGAGGGCTGTGTACATGAGGACTGTGTACATGAGGACTGTGTACATGAGGACTGTGTACATGAGGGTTGTGTACATGAGGACTGTGTACAGGAAGACTGTGTAGATGAGAACTGTGTACATGAGGGCTGTGTACATGAGGACTGTGTACATGAGAAGTGTGTACATGAGGACTATGTACATGAGGACTATGTACATGAGGACTGTGTAAATGAGGACTGTGTACATGAGGGTTCTGTACATGAGGACTGTGTACAGGAAGACTGTGTAGATGAGAACTGTGTACATGAGGGCTGTGTACATGAGGACTGTGTACATGAGAAGTGTGTACATGAGGACTGTGTACATGAGGACTGTGTACATGAGGACTGTGTACATGAGGATTGTGTACACGAGAACTGTGTACATGATGTTTGTGTACATGAGGACTCTGTACATGAGGTCTGTGCACATGAGGACTGTGTACATGAGGACTGTGTTTATGAGGACAGTGTACATGAGGACTGTGTACATGAGGACTGTGTACATGAGTACTGTGTACATGAGGACTGTGTACATGAGGGCTGTGTACATGAGGACTGTGTACATGAGGACCGTGTACATGAGGGTTGTGTACATGAGGACAGTGTACATGAGGACTGTGTACATGGCGACTGTGTACATTAGAACTGTGTACATGAGGACTGTGTACATGAGGACTGTGTACAAGAGGACTGTGTACATGAGGACTGTGAACATGAGACTGTGTACATGAGGGTAGTGTAGATGAGGCCTGTGTACATGAGGACTATGTACATGAGGACTGTTTACATGAAGAATGTGCACATGAAGACTGTGTAAATGAGGACTGTGTACATGAGGACTGTGTACATGAGGACTGTGAACATGGGGACTGCGTACATGAGGGTAGTGTAGATGAGGCCTGTGTACATGAGGACTGTGTACATGAGGACTGTGTACATGAGGGCTGTGTACATGAGGGATGTGTACATGAGGACTGTGTATGTGAGTACTGTGAACATGGGGACTGTGTACATTAGGACTGTGTACATGAGGGCTGTGTACATGAGAACTGTGTACATGAGCACTGTGTACATGAGGGCTTGTTACATGAGGACTGTGTACATGAGAAGTGTGTACATGAGGACTGTGTACATGACCGCTGTGTACATGAGGACTGTGTACATGAGGGCTGTGTGCATGATGACTGTGTACATGAGGACTATGTACATGAGGACTGTGTACATGAGGACTGTGTACATGTGGGTTGTGTACATGAGAACTGTGTACATGATGTTTGTGTACATGAGGACTCTGTACATGAGGTCTGTGCACATGAGGGGTCAGAGGATCTGGTAAGAGGGAGGAGCTGAGGGAAATCCTTATTAGTCGGGAAAAGGTATTGGGAAAATTGATGGGACTGAAGGCTGAAAAATCCCCGGGGCCTGATGATCTGCATCCTAGAGTACTTAAGGAGGTGGCCTTGGAAATAGTGGATGCATTGACGATCGTTTTCCAACATTCCTTAGACTCTGGATCAGTTCCGATGGAGTGGAGGGTGGCCAATGTAACCCCTCTTTTTAAAAAAGGAGGGAGGGAGAAAGCAGGGAATTATAGACCGGTCAGCCTGACATCGGTCGTGGGTAAAATGATGGAAGCAATTATTAAAGATGTCATAACAGACCATTTGGAAAGTGGCGACATGATAGGTCCAAGTCAGCATGGATTTGTGAAAGGGAAATCATGCTTGACAAAACTTCTGGAATTTTTTGAGGATGTTTCCAATAGGGTGGACAGGGGGGAACCAGTAGATGTGGTGTATTTGAACTTTCAGAAGGGCTTCGACAAGGTCCCACACAAGAGATTGGTGAGCAAAGTTAAAGCACATGGGATTGGGGGTAATGTGTTGACGTGGATTGAGAACTGGTTGGCACACAGGAAACAAAGAGTAGGAGTAAATGGGTACTTTTCAGAATGGCAGGCAGTGACCAGCGGGGTACCGCAGGGTTCGGTGCTGGGGCCCCAGCTGTTTACATTATATATTAATGATTTGGACGAAGGGATTAAATGTAATATCTCCAAATTTGCGGATGACACTAAATTGGGAGGCAGTGTGAACAATGAGGAGGATGCTAGGAGGCTACAGAGTGACTTGGACAGGTTGGGTGAATGGGCAAATGTATGGCAGATGAAGTACAATGTGGATAAATGTGAGGTTATCCACTTTGGTGGTAAAAATAGAGAGGCGGACTACTACCTGAATGGTGGCAGATTAGGGAAAGGGGAGGTGCAACGAGACCTGGGCGTCATGGTACATCAGTCACTGAAGGTGGGAATGCAAGTGCAGCAGGCAGTCAAGAAAGCAAACGGAATGATGGCCTTCATAGTAAGGGGATTTGAGTACAGGAGTAGGGAGGTGATGCTGCAGTTGTACAGGGCCTTGGTGAGGCCACACCTGGAGTATTGTGCGCAGTTTTGGTCTCCTAACTTAAGGAAGGACATTCTTGCTATTGAGGGAGTGCAGCGAAGGTTCACTAGATTGATTCCTGGGATGGCCGGTCTGACATATCAAGAAAGATTGGGTCAACTGAACTTGTATCCTCTGGAGTTCAGAAGAATGAGGGGGGATCTTATAGAGACATTTAAAATCCTGACTGGTTTAGACAAATTAGATGCAGGCAGAATGTTCCCAATGTTAGGGAAAACTAGAACCAGGGGTCACAGTCTAAGGATTAAGGGGAAGCCATTTAAGACTGAGCTGAGGAGGAACTTCTTCACCCAGAGAGTGGTGAATCTATGGAATTCTCTTCCACAGAAGGTTGTTGAGGCCAGTTCGCTAAATATATTCAAAAGGGAGTTAGATATAACACTCACATTCGGGGGATCAAGGGGTATGGCGAGAAAGCAGGAATGGGGTACTGAGGTAGCATGTTCAGCCATGAACGCATTGAATGGCGGTGCAGGCTCGAAGGACCGAATGGTCTACTCCTGCACCTATTTTCTATGTTTCTATGTTTCTATGAGGACTGTGTACATGAGGACTGTGTTTATGAGGACAGTGTACATGAGGACTGTGTACATGAGGACTGTGTACATGAGCACTGTGTACATGAGGACTGTGTACATGAGGACTGTTTACATGAGGGTTGTGTGCATGAGGACTGTGTACATGAGGACTGTGTACATGAGGGATGTGTACATGAGGACTGTGTACTTGAGGACTGTGTACATGAGGGTTGTGTACATGAGGACTGTGTACATGAGGACTATGTACATGGGAACTGTGTACATGGTGACTGTGTACATGAGGACTGTGTACATGAGGGCTGTGTACATGAGGACTGTGTACATGAGGACTGTGTACTTGAGGACTGTGTACATGAGGGCTGTGTACATGAGGACTGTGTACATGAGGACTGTGTACATGAGGACTGTGTACATGAGGGTTGTGTACATGAGGACTGTGTACATGAAGACTGTGTAGATGAGAAGTGTGTACATGAGGGCTGTGTACATGAGGACTGTGTACATGAGAAGTGTGTACATGAGGACTGTGTACATGACCGCTGTGTACATGAGGACTGTGTACATGAGGGCTGTGTGCATGATGACTGTGTACATGAGGACTATGTACATGAGGACTGTGTACATGAGGACTGTGTACATGAGGGTTGTGTACATGAGAACTGTGTACATGATGTTTGTGTACATGAGGACTCTGTACATGAGGTCTGTGCACATGAGGACTGTGTACATGAGGACTGTGTTTATGAGGATAGTGTACATGAGGACTGTGTACATGAGGACTGTGTACATGAGCACTGTGTACATGAGGACTGTGTACATGAGGGCTGTGTACATGAGGACTGTGTACGTGAGGACTGTGCACATGAGGACTGTGTACATGAGGGTTGTGTACATGAGGACGGTGTACATGAGGACTGTGTACATGGCGACTGTGTACATTAGAACTGTGTACATGAGGACTGTGTACAGGAGGACTGTGTACAAGAGGACTGTGTACATGAGGACTGTGAACATGAGACTGTGTACATGAGGGTAGTGTAGGTGAGGCCTGTGTACATGAGGACTATGTACATGAGGACTGTTTACATGAAGAATGTGCACATGAAGACTGTGTAAATGAGGACTGTGTACATGAGGACTGTGTACATGAGGACTGTGAACATGGGGACTGTGTACATGAGGGTAGTGTAGATGAGGCCTGTGTACATGAGGACTGTGTACATGAGGACTGTGTACATGAGGGCTGTGTACATGAGGGATGTGTACATGAGGGATGTGTACGTGAGGACTGTGTACGTGAGGACTGTGTACATGAGGACAGAGTACATGAGGGTAGTGTAGATGAGGACAGTGTACATGAGCACTGTGTACATGAGGACTGTGTACATTAGGGCTGTGTACATGAGGGATGTGTACATGAGTTTAGTGTAGATGAGGCCTGTGTACATGAGGACTGTGCACATGAGTACTGTGTACCTGAGGGCTGTGTACATGAGGGCTGTCTACATGAGGACTGTGTACATGAGGGTTGTGTGCATGAGGACTGTGTACATGAGGGCTGTGTACATGAGGACTGTGTACATGAGGGTTATGTGCATGAGGGTTGTGTACATGAGGACTGTGTACATGAGGACTGAGTACATTAGGACTGTGTACATGAGGGTTGTGTACATGAAGGTTGTATACATGAGGGTTGTGTAAATGAGGATTGTGTGCATGAGGACTGTGTACATGGTGACTGTGTACATGAGGACTGAGTACATGAGGACTGTGTACATCAGGGTTGTGTACATGAGGACGGTGTACATGAAGGTTGTATACATGAGGGATGTGTAAATGAGGATTCTGTGCATGAGGAATGTGTACATGAGGACTGTGTACACGAAGACTGTGTACATGGCGACTGTGTACATGAGAATTGTGTACATGAGGACTGCGTACATTAGGACTGTGTACATGAGGCTGTGTACATGAGAACTGTGTACATGAGGACTGTGTACATGAGGGCTTGGTAAATGAGGACTGCGTACATAAGGACTGTGTACATGAGGGTTGTATACATGAGGGCAGTGTAAATGAGGGTTGTGTGAATGAGGACTGTGTACATGCGGACTGTGTACATGCGGACTGTGTACATGAGGACTGTGTACATGAGGACTGTGTACATCAGGGTTGTGTACATGAGGACGGTGCACATGAAGGTTGTATACATGAGGGTTGTGTAAATGAGGGTTGTGTGCATGAGGACAGTGTACATGCGGACTGTGTACATGAGGACTGTGTACATGAGGGTTGAGTACATGAGGACTGTGTACATGAGGGCTGTGTACACGAGGACTGTGTACATGAGGACTGTGCACATGAGGGCTGTGTACATAAGGACTGTGTACATGAGCACTGTGTACATGAGGACTGTGTACATGAGGATAGTTTACATGAAGCCTGGGCACATGAGGACTGTGTAAATGAGAACTGTGTACATGAGGGCTGTGTACATGAGGACTGTGTACATGAGGACTGTTTACATGAGGGTTGTGTGCATGAGGACTGTGTACATGATGACTGTGTACATGAGGGTTGTGTACATGAGGACTGCGTACTTGAGGACTGTGTACATGAGGGTTGTGTACATGAGGACTGTGTACATGAGCACTGTGTACATGAGGGCTTGTTACATGAGGACTGTGTACATGAGAAGTGTGTACATGAGGACTGTGTACATGACCGCTGTGTACATGAGGACTGTGTACATGAGGGCTGTGTGCATGATGACTGTGTACATGAGGACTATGTACATGAGGACTGTGTACATGAGGACTGTGTACATGTGGGTTGTGTACATGATGTTTGTGTACATGAGGACTCTGTACATGAGGTTTGTGCACATGAGGACTGTGTACATGAGGACTGTGTTTATGAGGACAGTGTACATGAGGACTGTGTACATGAGGACTGTGTACATGAGCACTGTTTACATGAGGACTGTGTACATGAGGGCTGTGTACATGAGGACTGTGTACATGAGGACTGTTTACATGAGGGTTGTGTGCATGAGGACTGTGTACATGAGGACTGTGTACATAAGGGTTGTGTACATGAGGACTGTGTACATGAGGACTGTGTACATGGGAACTGTGTATATGGTGACTGTGTACATGAGGACTGTGTACATGAGGGTTGTGTGCATGAGGACTGTGTAAATGAGAACTGTGTACATGAGGGCTGTGTACATGAGGACTGTGTACATGAGGACTGTTTACATGAGGGTTGTGTGCATGAGGACTGTGTACATGAGGACTGTGTACATGAGGGTTGTGTACATGAGGACTGCGTACTTGAGGACTGTGTACATGAGGACTGTGTACATGAGGGTTGTGTACATGAGAACTGTGTACATGATGTTTGTGTACATGAGGACTCTGTACATGAGGTCTGTGCACATGAGGACTGTGTACATGAGGACTGTGTTTATGAGGATAGTGTACATGAGGACTGTGTACATGAGGACTGTGTACATGAGCACTGTGTACATGAGGACTGTGTACATGAGGGCTGTGTACATGAGGACTGTGTACGTGAGGACTGTGCACATGAGGACTGTGTACATGAGGGTTGTGTACATGAGGACAGTGTACATGAGGACTGTGTATATGGCGACTGTGTACATTAGAACTGTGTACATGAGGACTGTGTACAGGAGGACTGTGTACAAGAGGACTGTGTACATGAGGACTGTGAACATGAGACTGTGTACATGAGGGTAGTGTAGGTGAGGCCTGTGTACATGAGGACTATGTACATGAGGACTGTTTACATGAAGAATGTGCACATGAAGACTGTGTAAATGAGGACTGTGTACATGAGGACTGTGTACATGAGGACTGTGAACATGGGGACTGTGTACATGAGGGTAGTGTAGATGAGGCCTGTGTACATGAGGACTGTGTACATGAGGACTGTGTACATGAGGGCTGTGTACATGAGGGATGTGTACATGAGGACTGTGTACATGAGTACTGTGAACATGGGGACTGTGTACATGAGGGATGTGTACGTGAGGACTGTGTACGTGAGGACTGTGTACATGAGGACAGAGTACATGAGGGTAGTGTAGATGAGGACAGTGTACATGAGCACTGTGTACATGAGGACTGTGTACATTAGAGCTGTGTACATGAGGGATGTGTACATGAGGGTAGTGTAGATGAGGCCTGTGTACATGAGGACTGTGCACATGAGTACTGTGTACCTGAGGGCTGTGTACATGAGGGCTGTCTACATGAGGACTGTGTACATGAGGGTTGTGTGCATGAGGACTGTGTACATGAGGGCTGTGTACATGAGGACTGTGTACATGAGGGTTATGTGCATGAGGGTTGTGTACATGAGGACTGTGTACATGAGGACTGAGTACATTAGGACTGTGTACATGAGGGTTGTGTACATGAAGGTTGTATACATGAGGGTTGTGTAAATGAGGATTGTGTGCATGAGGACTGTGTACATGGTGACTGTGTACATGAGGACTGAGTACATGAGGACTGTGTACATCAGGGTTGTGTACATGAGGACGGTGTACATGAAGGTTGTATACATGAGGGATGTGTAAATGAGGATTCTGTGCATGAGGAATGTGTACATGAGGACTGTGTACACGAAGACTGTGTACATGGCGACTGTGTACATGAGAATTGTGTACATGAGGACTGCGTACATTAGGACTGTGTACATGAGGCTGTGTACATGAGAACTGTGTACATGAGGACTGTGTACATGAGGGCTTGGTAAATGAGGACTGCGTACATAAGGACTGTGTACATGAGGGTTGTATACATGAGGGTAGTGTAAATGAGGGTTGTGTGAATGAGGACTGTGTAAATGCGGACTGTGTACATGCGGACTGTGTACATGAGGACTGTGTACATGAGGACTGTGTACATCAGGGTTGTGTACATGAGGACGGTGCACATGAAGGTTGTATACATGAGGGTTGTGTAAATGAGGGTTGTGTGCATGAGGACAGTGTACATGCGGACTGTGTACATGAGGACTGTGTACATGAGGGTTGAGTACATGAGGACTGTGTACACGAGGGCTGTGTACACGAGGACTGTGTACATGAGGACAGTGCACATGAGGGCTGTGTACATAAGGACTGTGTACATGAGCACTGTGTACATGAGGACTGTGTACATGAGGATAGTTTACATGAAGACTGGGCACATGAGGACTGTGTACATGAGGACTGTGTACATGAGGGCTGTGTTCATGAGGACTGTGTACATGAGGACTGTGTACATGAGGATTGTTTACATGAAGCCTGGGCACATGAGGACTGTGTAAATGAGAACTGTGTACATGAGGGCTGTGTACATGAGGACTGTGTACATGAGGACTGTTTACATGAGGGTTGTGTGCATGAGGACTGTGTACATGAGGACTGTGTACATGAGGGTTGTGTACATGAGGACTGCGTACTTGAGGACTGTGTACATGAGTGTTGTGTACATGAGGACTGTGTACATGAGCACTGTGTACATGAGGGCTTGTTACATGAGGACTGTGTACATGAGAAGTGTGTACATGAGGACTGTGTACATGACCGCTGTGTACATGAGGACTGTGTACATGAGGGCTGTGTGCATGATGACTGTGTACATGAGGACTATGTACATGAGGACTGTGTACATGAGGACTGTGTACATGTGGGTTGTGTACATGAGAACTGTGTACATGATGTTTGTGTACATGAGGACTCTGTACATGAGGTTTGTGCACATGAGGACTGTGTACATGAGGACTGTGTTTATGAGGACAGTGTACATGAGGACTGTGTACATGAGGACTGTGTACTTGAGCACTGTTTACATGAGGACTGTGTACATGAGGGCTGTGTACATGAGGACTGTGTACATGAGGACTGTTTACATGAGGGTTGTGTGCATGAGGACTGTGTACATGAGGACTGTGTACATAAGGGTTGTGTACATGAGGACTGTGTACATGAGGACTGTGTACATGGGAACTGTGTACATGGTGACTGTGTACATGAGGACTGTGTACATGAGGGCTGTGTAAATGGGGACTGTGTACATGAGGACTGTGTACATGAGGGCTGTGTATATGAGGACTGTGTACATGAGGACTGTGTACATGAGGACTGTGTACATGAGGGTTGTGTACATGAGGACTGTGTACAGGAAGACTGTGTAGATGAGAACTGTGTACATGAGGGCTGTGTACATGAGGACTGTGTACATGAGAAGTGTGTACATGAGGACTGTGTACATGACCGCTGTGTACATGAGGACTGTGTACATGAGGACTGTGTACATGAGCGTTGTGTACACGAGAACTGTGTACATGATGTTTGTGTACATGAGGACTCTGTACATGAGGTCTGTGCACATGAGGACTGTGTACATGAGGACTGTGTTTATGAGGACAGTGTACATGAGGACTGTGTACATGAGGACTGTGTACTTGAGCACTGTGTACATGAGGACTGTGTACATGAGGGCTGTGTACATGAGGACTGTGTACATGAGGACTGTGCACATGAGGACTGTGTACATGAGGGTTGTGTACATGAGGACAGTGTACATGAGGACTGTGTACATGGCGACTGTGTACATTAGAACTGTGTACATGAGGACTGTGTACAGGAGGACTGTGTACATGAGGACTGTGAACATGAGACTGTGTACATGAGGGTAGTGTAGATGAGGCCTGTGTACATGAGGACTATGTACATGAGGACTGTTTACATGAAGAATGTGTACATGAAGACTGTGTAAATGAGGACTGTGTACATGAGGACTGTGTACATGAGGACTGTGAACATGGGGACTGTGTACATGAGGGTAGTGTAGATGAGGGCTGTGTACATGAGGGATGTGTACCTGAGGACTGTGTACATGAGCACTGTTTACATGAGGACTGTGTACATGAGGGCTGTGTACATGAGGACTGTGTACATGAGGACTGTTTACATGAGGGTTGTGTGCATGAGGACTGTGTAAATGAGAACTGTGTACATGAGGGCTGTGTACATGAGGACTGTGTACATGAGGACTGTTTACATGAGGGTTGTGTGCATGAGGACTGTGTACATGAGGACTGTGTACATGAGGGTTGTGTACATGAGGACTGCGTACTTGAGGACTGTGTACATGAGGACTGTGTACATGAGGGTTGTGTACATGAGAACTGTGTACATGATGTTTGTGTACATGAGGACTCTGTACATGAGGTCTGTGCACATGAGGACTGTGTACATGAGGACTGTGTTTATGAGGATAGTGTACATGAGGACTGTGTACATGAGGACTGTGTACATGAGCACTGTGTACATGAGGACTGTGTACATGAGGGCTGTGTACATGAGGACTGTGTACGTGAGGACTGTGCACATGAGGACTGTGTACATGAGGGTTGTGTACATGAGGACAGTGTACATGAGGACTGTGTACATGGCGACTGTGTACATTAGAACTGTGTACATGAGGACTGTGTACAGGAGGACTGTGTACAAGAGGACTGTGTACATGAGGACTGTGAACATGAGACTGTGTACATGAGGGTAGTGTAGGTGAGGCCTGTGTACATGAGGACTATGTACATGAGGACTGTTTACATGAAGAATGTGCACATGAAGACTGTGTAAATGAGGACTGTGTACATGAGGACTGTGTACATGAGGACTGTGAACATGGGGACTGTGTACATGAGGGTAGTGTAGATGAGGCCTGTGTACATGAGGACTGTGTACATGAGGACTGTGTACATGAGGGCTGTGTACATGAGGGATGTGTACATGAGGACTGTGTACATGAGTACTGTGAACATGGGGACTGTGTACATGAGGGATGTGTACGTGAGGACTGTGTACGTGAGGACTGTGTACATGAGGACAGAGTACATGAGGGTAGTGTAGATGAGGACAGTGTACATGAGCACTGTGTACATGAGGACTGTGTACATTAGAGCTGTGTACATGAGGGATGTGTACATGAGGGTAGTGTAGATGAGGCCTGTGTACATGAGGACTGTGCACATGAGTACTGTGTACCTGAGGGCTGTGTACAT
The DNA here is from genome assembly GCA_030390025.1 of Squalus acanthias. NCBI lineage: Eukaryota > Metazoa > Chordata > Chondrichthyes > Squaliformes > Squalidae > Squalus > Squalus acanthias. Next base: position 20,035,894 of record CM059450.1, read on the forward strand.
GAGGGCTGTCTACATGAGGACTGTGTACATGAGGGTTGTGTGCATGAGGACTGTGTACATGAGGGCTGTGTACATGAGGACTGTGTACATGAGGGTTATGTGCATGAGGGCTGTGTACATGAGGACTGTGTACATGAGGACTGAGTACATTAGGACTGTGTACATGAGGGTTGTGTACATGAAGGTTGTATACATGAGGGTTGTGTAAATGAGGATTGTGTGCATGAGGACTGTGTACATGGTGACTGTGTACATGAGGACTGAGTACATGAGGACTGTGTACATCAGGGTTGTGTACATGAGGACGGTGTACATGAAGGTTGTATACATGAGGGATGTGTAAATGAGGATTCTGTGCATGAGGAATGTGTACATGAGGACTGTGTACACGAAGACTGTGTACATGGCGACTGTGTACATGAGAATTGTGTACATGAGGACTGCGTACATTAGGACTGTGTACATGAGGCTGTGTACATGAGAACTGTGTACATGAGGACTGTGTACATGAGGGCTTGGTAAATGAGGACTGCGTACATAAGGACTGTGTACATGAGGGTTGTATACATGAGGGTAGTGTAAATGAGGGTTGTGTGAATGAGGACTGTGTAAATGCGGACTGTGTACATGCGGACTGTGTACATGAGGACTGTGTACATGAGGACTGTGTACATCAGGGTTGTGTACATGAGGACGGTGCACATGAAGGTTGTATACATGAGGGTTGTGTAAATGAGGGTTGTGTGCATGAGGACAGTGTACATGCGGACTGTGTACATGAGGACTGTGTACATGAGGGTTGAGTACATGAGGACTGTGTACACGAGGGCTGTGTACACGAGGACTGTGTACATGAGGACAGTGCACATGAGGGCTGTGTACATAAGGACTGTGTACATGAGCACTGTGTACATGAGGACTGTGTACATGAGGATAGTTTACATGAAGACTGGGCACATGAGGACTGTGTACATGAGGACTGTGTACATGAGGGCTGTGTTCATGAGGACTGTGTACATGAGGACTGTGTACATGAGGATTGTTTACATGAAGCCTGGGCACATGAGGACTGTGTAAATGAGAACTGTGTACATGAGGGCTGTGTACATGAGGACTGTGTACATGAGGACTGTTTACATGAGGGTTGTGTGCATGAGGACTGTGTACATGAGGACTGTGTACATGAGGGTTGTGTACATGAGGACTGCGTACTTGAGGACTGTGTACATGAGTGTTGTGTACATGAGGACTGTGTACATGAGCACTGTGTACATGAGGGCTTGTTACATGAGGACTGTGTACATGAGAAGTGTGTACATGAGGACTGTGTACATGACCGCTGTGTACATGAGGACTGTGTACATGAGGGCTGTGTGCATGATGACTGTGTACATGAGGACTATGTACATGAGGACTGTGTACATGAGGACTGTGTACATGTGGGTTGTGTACATGAGAACTGTGTACATGATGTTTGTGTACATGAGGACTCTGTACATGAGGTTTGTGCACATGAGGACTGTGTACATGAGGACTGTGTTTATGAGGACAGTGTACATGAGGACTGTGTACATGAGGACTGTGTACTTGAGCACTGTTTACATGAGGACTGTGTACATGAGGGCTGTGTACATGAGGACTGTGTACATGAGGACTGTTTACATGAGGGTTGTGTGCATGAGGACTGTGTACATGAGGACTGTGTACATAAGGGTTGTGTACATGAGGACTGTGTACATGAGGACTGTGTACATGGGAACTGTGTACATGGTGACTGTGTACATGAGGACTGTGTACATGAGGGCTGTGTAAATGGGGACTGTGTACATGAGGACTGTGTACATGAGGGCTGTGTATATGAGGACTGTGTACATGAGGACTGTGTACATGAGGACTGTGTACATGAGGGTTGTGTACATGAGGACTGTGTACAGGAAGACTGTGTAGATGAGAACTGTGTACATGAGGGCTGTGTACATGAGCACTGTGTACATGAGGACTGTGTACATGAGGATAGTTTACATGAAGACTGGGCACATGAGGACTGTGTACATGAGGACTGTGTACATGAGGGCTGTGTTCATGAGGACTGTGTACATGAGGACTGTGTACATGAGGATTGTTTACATGAAGCCTGGGCACATGAGGACTGTGTAAATGAGAACTGTGTACATGAGGGCTGTGTACATGAGGACTGTGTACATGAGGACTGTTTACATGAGGGTTGTGTGCATGAGGACTGTGTACATGAGGACTGTGTACATGAGGGTTGTGTACATGAGGACTGCGTACTTGAGGACTGTGTACATGAGTGTTGTGTACATGAGGACTGTGTACATGAGCACTGTGTACATGAGGGCTTGTTACATGAGGACTGTGTACATGAGAAGTGTGTACATGAGGACTGTGTACATGACCGCTGTGTACATGAGGACTGTGTACATGAGGGCTGTGTGCATGATGACTGTGTACATGAGGACTATGTACATGAGGACTGTGTACATGAGGACTGTGTACATGTGGGTTGTGTACATGAGAACTGTGTACATGATGTTTGTGTACATGAGGACTCTGTACATGAGGTTTGTGCACATGAGGACTGTGTACATGAGGACTGTGTTTATGAGGACAGTGTACATGAGGACTGTGTACATGAGGACTGTGTACTTGAGCACTGTTTACATGAGGACTGTGTACATGAGGGCTGTGTACATGAGGACTGTGTACATGAGGACTGTTTACATGAGGGTTGTGTGCATGAGGACTGTGTACATGAGGACTGTGTACATAAGGGTTGTGTACATGAGGACTGTGTACATGAGGACTGTGTACATGGGAACTGTGTACATGGTGACTGTGTACATGAGGACTGTGTACATGAGGGCTGTGTAAATGGGGACTGTGTACATGAGGACTGTGTACATGAGGGCTGTGTATATGAGGACTGTGTACATGAGGACTGTGTACATGAGGACTGTGTACATGAGGGTTGTGTACATGAGGACTGTGTACAGGAAGACTGTGTAGATGAGAACTGTGTACATGAGGGCTGTGTACATGAGGACTGTGTACATGAGAAGTGTGTACATGAGGACTGTGTACATGACCGCTGTGTACATGAGGACTGTGTACATGAGGACTGTGTACATGAGCGTTGTGTACACGAGAACTGTGTACATGATGTTTGTGTACATGAGGACTCTGTACATGAGGTCTGTGCACATGAGGACTGTGTACATGAGGACTGTGTTTATGAGGACAGTGTACATGAGGACTGTGTACATGAGGACTGTGTACTTGAGCACTGTGTACATGAGGACTGTGTACATGAGGGCTGTGTACATGAGGACTGTGTACATGAGGACTGTGCACATGAGGACTGTGTACATGAGGGTTGTGTACATGAGGACAGTGTACATGAGGACTGTGTACATGGCGACTGTGTACATTAGAACTGTGTACATGAGGACTGTGTACAGGAGGACTGTGTACATGAGGACTGTGAACATGAGACTGTGTACATGAGGGTAGTGTAGATGAGGCCTGTGTACATGAGGACTATGTACATGAGGACTGTTTACATGAAGAATGTGTACATGAAGACTGTGTAAATGAGGACTGTGTACATGAGGACTGTGTACATGAGGACTGTGAACATGGGGACTGTGTACATGAGGGTAGTGTAGATGAGGGATGTGTACATGAGGGATGTGTACCTGAGGACTGTGTACATGAGCACTGTTTACATGAGGACTGTGTACATGAGGGCTGTGTACATGAGGACTGTGTACATGAGGACTGTTTACATGAGGGTTGTGTGCATGAGGACTGTGTAAATGAGAACTGTGTACATGAGGGCTGTGTACATGAGGACTGTGTACATGAGGACTGTTTACATGAGGGTTGTGTGCATGAGGACTGTGTACATGAGGACTGTGTACATGAGGGTTGTGTACATGAGGACTGCGTACTTGAGGACTGTGTACATGAGGACTGTGTACATGAGGGTTGTGTACATGAGAACTGTGTACATGATGTTTGTGTACATGAGGACTCTGTACATGATGTCTGTGCACATGAGGACTGTGTACATGAGGACTGTGTTTATGAGGATAGTGTACATGAGGACTGTGTACATGAGGACTGTGTACATGAGCACTGTGTACATGAGGACTGTGTACATGAGGGCTGTGTACATGAGGACTGTGTACGTGAGGACTGTGCACATGAGGACTGTGTACATGAGGGTTGTGTACATGAGGACAGTGTACATGAGGACTGTGTACATGGCGACTGTGTACATTAGAACTGTGTACATGAGGACTGTGTACAGGAGGACTGTGTACAAGAGGACTGTGTACATGAGGACTGTGAACATGAGACTGTGTACATGAGGGTAGTGTAGGTGAGGCCTGTGTACATGAGGACTATGTACATGAGGACTGTTTACATGAAGAATGTGCACATGAAGACTGTGTAAATGAGGACTGTGTACATGAGGACTGTGTACATGAGGACTGTGAACATGGGGACTGTGTACATGAGGGTAGTGTAGATGAGGCCTGTGTACATGAGGACTGTGTACATGAGGACTGTGTACATGAGGGCTGTGTACATGAGGGATGTGTACATGAGGACTGTGTACATGAGTACTGTGAACATGGGGACTGTGTACATGAGGGATGTGTACGTGAGGACTGTGTACGTGAGGACTGTGTACATGAGGACAGAGTACATGAGGGTAGTGTAGATGAGGACAGTGTACATGAGCACTGTGTACATGAGGACTGTGTACATTAGGGCTGTGTACATGAGGGATGTGTACATGAGGGTAGTGTAGATGAGGCCTGTGTACATGAGGACTGTGCACATGAGTACTGTGTACCTGAGGGCTGTGTACATGAGGGCTGTCTACATGAGGACTGTGTACATGAGGGTTGTGTGCATGAGGACTGTGTACATGAGGGCTGTGTACATGAGGACTGTGTACATGAGGGTTATGTGCATGAGGGCTGTGTACATGAGGACTGTGTACATGAGGACTGAGTACATTAGGACTGTGTACATGAGGGTTGTGTACATGAAGGTTGTATACATGAGGGTTGTGTAAATGAGGATTGTGTGCATGAGGACTGTGTACATGGTGACTGTGTACATGAGGACTGAGTACATGAGGACTGTGTACATCAGGGTTGTGTACATGAGGACGGTGTACATGAAGGTTGTATACATGAGGGATGTGTAAATGAGGATTCTGTGCATGAGGAATGTGTACATGAGGACTGTGTACATGAGGGCTGTGTACATGAGGACTGTGTACATGAGGACTGTTTACATGAGGGTTGTGTGCATGAGGACTGTGTACATGAGGACTGTGCACATGAGGACTGTGTACATGAGGGTTGTGTACATGAGGACAGTGTACATGAGGACTGTGTACATGGCGACTGTGTACATTAGAACTGTGTACATGAGGACTGTGTACAGGAGGACTGTGTACATGAGGACTGTGAACATGAGACTGTGTACATGAGGGTAGTGTAGATGAGGCCTGTGTACATGAGGACTATGTACATGAGGACTGTTTACATGAAGAATGTGTACATGAAGACTGTGTAAATGAGGACTGTGTACATGAGGACTGTGTACATGAGGACTGTGAACATGGGGACTGTGTACATGAGGGTAGTGTAGATGAGGGCTGTGTACATGAGGGATGTGTACCTGAGGACTGTGTACATGAGCACTGTTTACATGAGGACTGTGTACATGAGGGCTGTGTACATGAGGACTGTGTACATGAGGACTGTTTACATGAGGGTTGTGTGCATGAGGACTGTGTAAATGAGAACTGTGTACATGAGGGCTGTGTACATGAGGACTGTGTACATGAGGACTGTTTACATGAGGGTTGTGTGCATGAGGACTGTGTACATGAGGACTGTGTACATGAGGGTTGTGTACATGAGGACTGCGTACTTGAGGACTGTGTACATGAGGACTGTGTACATGAGGGTTGTGTACATGAGAACTGTGTACATGATGTTTGTGTACATGAGGACTCTGTACATGATGTCTGTGCACATGAGGACTGTGTACATGAGGACTGTGTTTATGAGGATAGTGTACATGAGGACTGTGTACATGAGGACTGTGTACATGAGCACTGTGTACATGAGGACTGTGTACATGAGGGCTGTGTACATGAGGACTGTGTACGTGAGGACTGTGCACATGAGGACTGTGTACATGAGGGTTGTGTACATGAGGACAGTGTACATGAGGACTGTGTACATGGCGACTGTGTACATTAGAACTGTGTACATGAGGACTGTGTACAGGAGGACTGTGTACAAGAGGACTGTGTACATGAGGACTGTGAACATGAGACTGTGTACATGAGGGTAGTGTAGGTGAGGCCTGTGTACATGAGGACTATGTACATGAGGACTGTTTACATGAAGAATGTGCACATGAAGACTGTGTAAATGAGGACTGTGTACATGAGGACTGTGTACATGAGGACTGTGAACATGGGGACTGTGTACATGAGGGTAGTGTAGATGAGGCCTGTGTACATGAGGACTGTGTACATGAGGACTGTGTACATGAGGGCTGTGTACATGAGGGATGTGTACATGAGGACTGTGTACATGAGTACTGTGAACATGGGGACTGTGTACATGAGGGATGTGTACGTGAGGACTGTGTACGTGAGGACTGTGTACATGAGGACAGAGTACATGAGGGTAGTGTAGATGAGGACAGTGTACATGAGCACTGTGTACATGAGGACTGTGTACATTAGGGCTGTGTACATGAGGGATGTGTACATGAGGGTAGTGTAGATGAGGCCTGTGTACATGAGGACTGTGCACATGAGTACTGTGTACCTGAGGGCTGTGTACATGAGGGCTGTCTACATGAGGACTGTGTACATGAGGGTTGTGTGCATGAGGACTGTGTACATGAGGGCTGTGTACATGAGGACTGTGTACATGAGGGTTATGTGCATGAGGGCTGTGTACATGAGGACTGTGTACATGAGGACTGAGTACATTAGGACTGTGTACATGAGGGTTGTGTACATGAAGGTTGTATACATGAGGGTTGTGTAAATGAGGATTGTGTGCATGAGGACTGTGTACATGGTGACTGTGTACATGAGGACTGAGTACATGAGGACTGTGTACATCAGGGTTGTGTACATGAGGACGGTGTACATGAAGGTTGTATACATGAGGGATGTGTAAATGAGGATTCTGTGCATGAGGAATGTGTACATGAGGACTGTGTACACGAAGACTGTGTACATGGCGACTGTGTACATGAGAATTGTGTACATGAGGACTGCGTACATTAGGACTGTGTACATGAGGCTGTGTACATGAGAACTGTGTACATGAGGACTGTGTACATGAGGGCTTGGTAAATGAGGACTGCGTACATAAGGACTGTGTACATGAGGGTTGTATACATGAGGGTAGTGTAAATGAGGGTTGTGTGAATGAGGACTGTGTACATGCGGACTGTGTACATGCGGACTGTGTACATGAGGACTGTGTACATGAGGACTGTGTACATCAGGGTTGTGTACATGAGGACGGTGCACATGAAGGTTGTATACATGAGGGTTGTGTAAATGAGGGTTGTTTGCATGAGGACAGTGTACATGCGGACTGTGTACATGAGGACTGTGTACATGAGGGTTGAGTACATGAGGACTGTGTACATGAGGGCTGTGTACACGAGGACTGTGTACATGAGGACTGTGCACATGAGGGCTGTGTACATAAGGACTGTGTACATGAGCAGTGTGTACATGAGGACTGTGTACATGAGGATAGTTTACATGAAGACTGGGCACATGAGGACTGTGTAAATGAGAACAGTGTACATGAGGGCTGTGTTCATGAGGACTGTGTACATGAGGACTGTGTACATGAGGATTGTTTACATGAAGCCTGGGCACATGAGGACTGTGTAAATGAGAACTGTGTACATGAGGGCTGTGTACATGAGGACTGTGTACATGAGGACTGTTTACATGAGGGTTGTGTGCATGAGGACTGTGTACATGAGGACTGTGTACATGAGGGTTGTGTACATGAGGACTGCGTACTTGAGGACTGTGTACATGAGGGTTGTGTACATGAGGACTGTGTACATGAGCACTGTGTACATGAGGGCTTGTTACATGAGGACTGTGTACATGAGAAGTGTGTACATGAGGACTGTGTACATGACCGCTGTGTACATGAGGACTGTGTACATGAGGGCTGTGTGCATGATGACTGTGTACATGAGGACTATGTACATGAGGACTGTGTACATGAGGACTGTGTACATGTGGGTTGTGTACATGAGAACTGTGTACATGATGTTTGTGTACATGAGGACTCTGTACATGAGGTTTGTGCACATGAGGACTGTGTACATGAGGACTGTGTTTATGAGGACAGTGTACATGAGGACTGTGTACATGAGGACTGTGTACATGAGCACTGTGTACATGAGGACTGTGTACATGAGGACTGTGTTTATGAGGACAGTGTACATGAGGACTGTGTACATGAGGACTGTGTACCTGAGCACTGTTTTCATGAGGACTGTGTACATGAGGGCTGTGTACATGAGGACTGTGTACATGAGGACTGTTTACATGAGGGTTGTGTGCATGAGGACTGTGTACATGAGGACTGTGTACATAAGGGTTGTGTACATGAGGACTGTGTACATGAGGACTGTGTACATGGGAACTGTGTACATGGTGACTGTGTACATGAGGACTGTGTACATGAGGGCTGTGTAAATGGGGACTGTGTACATGAGGACTGTGTACATGAGGGCTGTGTACATGAGGACTGTGTACATGAGGACTGTGTACATGAGGACTGTGTACATGAGGGTTGTGTACATGAGGACTGTGTACAGGAAGACTGTGTAGATGAGAACTGTGTACATGAGGGCTGTGTACATGAGGACTGTGTACATGAGAAGTGTGTACATGAGGACTGTGTACATGACCGCTGTGTACATGAGGACTGTGTACATGAGGACTGTGTACATGAGCGTTGTGTACACGAGAACTGTGTACATGATGTTTGTGTACATGAGGACTCTGTACATGAGGTCTGTGCACATGAGGACTGTGTACATGAGGACTGTGTTTATGAGGACAGTGTACATGAGGACTGTGTACATGAGGACTGTGTACTTGAGCACTGTGTACATGAGGACTGTGTACATGAGGGCTGTGTACATGAGGACTGTGTACATGAGGACTGTGCACATGAGGACTGTGTACATGAGGGTTGTGTACATGAGGACAGTGTACATGAGGACTGTGTACATGGCGACTGTGTACATTAGAACTGTGTACATGAGGACTGTGTACAGGAGGACTGTGTACAAGAGGACTGTGTACATGAGGACTGTGAACATGAGACTGTGTACATGAGGGTAGTGTAGATGAGGCCTGTGTACATGAGGACTATGTACATGAGGACTGTTTACATGAAGAATGTGTACATGAAGACTGTGTAAATGAGGACTGTGTACATGAGGACTGTGTACATGAGGACTGTGAACATGGGGACTGTGTACATGAGGGTAGTGTAGATGAGGGCTGTGTACATGAGGGATGTGTACCTGAGGACTGTGTACATGAGCACTGTTTACATGAGGACTGTGTACATGAGGGCTGTGTACATGAGGACTGTGTACATGAGGACTGTTTACATGAGGGTTGTGTGCATGAGGACTGTGTAAATGAGAACTGTGTACATGAGGGCTGTGTACATGAGGACTGTGTACATGAGGACTGTTTACATGAGGGTTGTGTGCATGAGGACTGTGTACATGAGGACTGTGTACATGAGGGTTGTGTACATGAGGACTGCGTACTTGAGGACTGTGTACATGAGGGTTGTGCACATGAGGACTGTGTACCTGAGCACTGTGTACATGAGGGCTTGTTACATGAGGACTGTGTACATGAGAAGTGTGTACATGAGGACTGTGTACATGACCGCTGTGTACATGAGGACTGTGTACATGAGGGCTGTGTGCATGATGACTGTGTACATGAGGACTATGTACATGAGGACTGTGTACATGAGGACTGTGTACATGAGGGTTGTGTACATGAGAACTGTGTACATGATGTTTGTGTACATGAGGACTCTGTACATGAGGTTTGTGCACATGATGACTGTGTACATGAGGACTGTGTTTATGAGGACAGTGTACGTGAGGACTGTGTACATGAGGACTGTGTACATGAGCACTGTTTACATGAGGACTGTGTACATGAGGGCTGTGTACATGAGGACTGTGTACATGAGGACTGTTTACATGAGGGTTGTGTGCATGAGGACTGTGTACATGAGGACTGTGTACATGAGGGTTGTGTACATGAGGACTGTGTACATGAGGACTGTGTACATGGGAACTGTGTACATGGTGACTGTGTACATGAGGACTGTGTACATGAGGGCTGTGTACATGAGGACTGTGTACATGAGGACTGTGTACATGAGGGCTGTGTACATGAGGACTGTGTACATGAGGACTGTGTACATGAGGACTGTGTACATGAGGGTTGTGTACATGAGGACTGTGTACAGGAAGACTGTGTAGATGAGAACTGTGTACATGAGGACTGTGTACATGAGGACTGTGTACATGAGCGTTGTGTACACGAGAACTGTGTACATGATGTTTGTGTACATGAGGACTCTGTACATGAGGTCTGTGCACATGAGGACTGTGTACATGAGGACTGTGTTTATGAGGACAGTGTACATGAGGTCTGTGTACATGAGGACTGTGTACATGAGTACTGTGTACATGAGGACTGTGTACATGAGGGCTGTGTACATGAGGACTGTGTACATGAGGACTGTGCACATGAGGACTGTGTACATGAGGGTTGTGTACATGAGGACAGTGTACATGAGGACTGTGTACATGGCGACTGTGTACATTAGAACTGTGTACATGAGGACTGTGTACAGGAGGACTGTGTACAAGAGGACTGTGTACATGAGGACTGTGAACATAAGACTGTGTACATGAGGGTAGTGTAGATGAGGCCTGTGTACATGAGGACTATGTACATGAGGACTGTTTACATGAAGAATGTGTACATGAAGACTGTGTAAATGAGGACTGTGTACATGAGGACTGTGTACATGAGGACTGTGAACATGGGGACCGTGTACATGAGGGTAGTGTAGATGAGGGCTGTGTACATGAGGGATGTGTACCTGAGGACTGTGTACATGAGCACTGTTTACATGAGGACTGTGTACATGAGGGCTGTGTACATGAGGACTGTGTACATGAGGACTGTTTACATGAGGGTTGTGTGCATGAGGACTGTGTAAATGAGAACTGTGTACATGAGGGCTGTGTACATGAGGACTGTGTACATGAGGACTGTTTACATGAGGGTTGTGTGCATGAGGACTGTGTACATGAGGACTGTGTACATGAGGGTTGTGTACATGAGGACTGCGTACTTGAGGACTGTGTACATGAGGACTGTGTACATGAGGGTTGTGTACATGAGAACTGTGTACATGATGTTTGTGTACATGAGGACTCTGTACATGATGTCTGTGCACATGAGGACTGTGTACATGAGGACTGTGTTTATGAGGATAGTGTACATGAGGACTGTGTACATGAGGACTGTGTACATTAGAACTGTGTACATGAAGACTGTGTAAATGAGGACTGTGTACATGAGGACTGTGTACATGAGGACTGTGAACATGGGGACTGTGTACATGAGGGTAGTGTAGATGAGGCCTGTGTACATGAGGACTGTGTACATGAGGACTGTGTACATGAGGGCTGTGTACATGAGGGATGTGTACATGAGGACTGTGTACATGAGCACTGTTTACATGAGGACTGTGTACATGAGGGCTGTGTACATGAGGACTGTGTACATGAGGACTGTTTACATGAGGGTTGTGTGCATGAGGACTGTGTACATGAGGACTGTGTACATGAGGGATGTGTACATGAGGACTGTGTACATGAGCACTGTTTACATGAGGACTGTGTACATGAGGGCTGTGTACATGAGGACTGTGTACATGAGGACTGTTTACATGAGGGTTGTGTGCATGAGGACTGTGTAAATGAGAACTGTGTACATGAGGGCTGTGTACATGAGGACTGTGTACATGAGGACTGTTTACATGAGGGTTGTGTGCATGTGGACTGTGTACATGAGGACTGTGTACATGAGGGTTGTGTACATGAGGACTGCGTACTTGAGGACTGTGTACATGAGGGTTGTGTACATGAGGACTGTGTACATGACCGCTGTGTACATGAGGACTGTGTACATGAGGGCTGTGTGCATGATGACTGTGTACATGAGGACTATGTACATGAGGACTGTGTACATGAGGACTGTGTACATGTGGGTTGTGTACATGAGAACTGTGTACATGATGTTTGTGTACATGAGGACTCTGTACATGAGGTTTGTGCACATGAGGACTGTGTACATGAGGACTGTGTTTATGAGGACAGTGTACATGAGGACTGTGTACATGAGGACTGTGTACATGAGCACTGTTTACATGAGGACTGTGTACATGAGGGCTGTGTACATGAGGACTGTGTACATGAGGACTGTGTACATGAGGGTTGTGTACATGAGGACTGTGTACATGAGGACTGTGTACATGGGAACTGTGTACATGGTGACTGTGTACATGAGGACTGTGTACATGAGGGCTGTGTGCATGAGGACTGTGTACATGAGGACAGTGTACATGAGGGCTGTGTACATGAGGACTGTGTACATGAGGACTGTGTACATGAGGACTGTGTACATGAGGGTTGTGTACATGAGGACTGTGTACAGGAAGACTGTGTAGATGAGAACTGTGTACATGAGGGCTGTGTACATGAGGACTGTGTACATGAGAAGTGTGTACATGAGGACTGTGTACATGACCGCTGTGTACATGAGGACTGTGTACATGAGGACTGTGTACATGAGCGTTGTGTACACGAGAACTGTGTACATGATGTTTGTGTACATGAGGACTCTGTACATGAGGTCTGTGCACATGAGGACTGTGTACATGAGGACTGTGTTTATGAGGACAGTGTACATGAGGACTGTGTACATGAGGACTGTGTACATGAGCACTGTGTACATGAGGACTGTGTACATGAGGGCTGTGTACATGAGGACTGTGTACATGAGGACTGTGCACATGAGGACTGTGTACATGAGGGTTGTGTACATGAGGACAGTGTACATGAGGACTGTGTACATGGCGACTGTGTACATTAGAACTGTGTACATGAGGACTGTGTACAGGAGGACTGTGTACAAGAGGACTGTGTACATGAGGACTGTGAACATAAGACTGTGTACATGAGGGTAGTGTAGATGAGGCCTGTGTACATGAGGACTATGTACATGAGGACTGTTTACATGAAGAATGTGTACATGAAGACTGTGTAAATGAGGACTGTGTACATGAGGACTGTGTACATGAGGACTGTGAACATGTGGACTGTGTACATGAGGGTAGTGTAGATGAGGCCTGTGTACATGAGGACTGTGTACATGAGGACTGTGTACATGAGGGCTGTGTACATGAGGGATGTGTACATGAGGACTGTGTACATGAGCACTGTTTACATGAGGACTGTGTACATGAGGGCTGTGTACATGAGGACTGTGTACATGAGGACTGTTTACATGAGGGTTGTGTGCATGAGGACTGTGTACATGAGGACTGTGTACATGAGGACTGTGTACATGAGGACTGTGTACATGAGGACTGTGTACATGGGAACTGTGTACATGGTGACTGTGTACATGAGGGTTGTGTACATGAGGACTGTGTACAGGAAGACTGTGTAGATGAGAACTGTGTACATGAGGGCTGTGTACATGAGGACTGTGTACATGAGAAGTGTGTACATGAGGACTGTGTACATGACCGCTGTGTACATGAGCGTTGTGTACACGAGAACTGTGTACATGATGTTTGTGTACATGAGGACTCTGTACATGAGGTCTGTGCACATCAGGACTGTGTACATGAGGACTGTGTTTATGAGGACAGTGTACATGAGGACTGTGTACATGAGGACTGTGTACATGAGCACTGTGTACATGAGGACTGTGTACATGAGGGCTGTGTACATGAGGACTGTGTACATGAGGACTGTGCACATGAGGACTGTGTACATGAGGGTTGTGTACATGAGGACTGTGTACAGGAGGACTGTGTACAAGAGGACTGTGTACATGAGGACTGTGAACATGAGACTGTGTACATGAGGGTAGTGTAGATGAGGCCTGTGTACATGAGGACTATGTACATGAGGACTGTTTACATGAAGAATGTGCACATGAAGACTGTGTAAATGAGGACTGTGTACATGAGGACTGTGTACATGAGGACTGTGAACATGGGGACTGTGTACATGAGGGTAGTGTAGATGAGGCCTGTGTACATGAGGACTGTGTACATGAGGACTGTGTACATGAGGGCTGTGTACATGAGGGATGTGTACATGAGGACTGTGTACATGAGTACTGTGAACATGGGGACTGTGTACATGAGGGATGTGTACGTGAGGACTGTGTACGTGAGGACTGTGTACATGAGGACAGTGTACATGAGGGTAGTGTAGATGAGGACGGTGTACATGAGCACTGTGTACATGAGGACTGTGTACATTAGGGCTGTGTACATGAGGGATGTGTACATGAGGTCTGTGTACATGAGGGTAGTGTAGATGAGACCTGTGTACATGAGGACTGTGCACATGAGTACTGTGTACCTGAGGGCTGTGTACATGAGGGCTGTCTACATGAGGACTGTGTACATGAGGGTTGATTGCATGAGGACTGTGTACATGAGGGCTGTGTACATGAGGACTGTGTACATGAGGGTTATGTGCACGAGGGTTGTGTACATGAGGACTGTGTACATGAGGACTGAGTACATTAGGACTGTGTACATGAGGGTTGTGTACATGAAGGTTGTATACATGAGGGTTGTGTAAATGAGGATTGTGTGCGTGAGGACTGTGTACATGGTGACTGTGTACATGAGGACTGTGTACATGAGGGCTGTGTACACGAGGGCTGTGTACATGAGGACTGAGTACATGAGGACTGTGTACATCAGGGTTGTGTACATGAGGACGGTGTACATGAAGGTTGTATACATGAGGGTTGTGTAAATGAGGATTCTGTGCATGAGGAATGTGTACATGAGGACTGTGTACACGAAGACTGTGTACATGGCGACTGTTTACATGAGAATTGTGTACATGAGGACTGCGTACATTAGGACTGTGTACATGAGGGCTGTGTACATGAGAACTATGTACATGAGGACTGTGTACATGAGGGCTTGGTAAATGAGGACTGCGTACATAAGGACTGTGTACATGAGGGTTGTATGCATGAGGGTAGTGTAAATGAGGGTTGTGTGCATGAGGACTGTGTACATGCGGACTGTGTACATGCGGACTGTGTACATGAGGACTGTGTACATGAGGACTGTGTACATCAGGGTTGTGTGCATGAGGACTGAGTACATGAGGACTGTGTACATCAGGGTTGTGTACATGAGGACGGCGCACATGAAGGTTGTATACATGAGGGTTGTGTAAATGAGGGTTGTGTGCATGAGGACAGTGTACATGCGGACTGTGTACATGAGGACTGTGTACATGAGGGTTGAGTACATGAGGACAGTGTACATGAGGACTGAGTACATGAGGACTGTGTACATCAGGGTTGTGTACATGAGGGCAGTGCACATGAGGAATGTGTACATGGCGACTGTGTGCATGAGGGTTGTGTACATGAGGACGGTGCACATGAAGGTTATATACATGAGGGTTGTGTAAATGAGGGTTGTGTGCATGAGGAATGTGTACATGAGGACTGTGTACATGAGGACTGTGCATATGGCGACTGTGTACATGAGGACAGTGTACATGAGGACTGTGTAAGTGAGGGTTGTGTACATGGGGATTCTGTACATGAGGGCTGTGTACATGAGGGCTGTGTATATGAGGACTGTGTACATGAGGACTGTGTACATGAGGGCTGTTTACATGAGGACTGAGTATATGAGGACTGTATACATCAGGGTTGTGTACATGAGGACGGTGTTCATGAGGGTTGTATACATGAGGGTTTTGTAAATGAGGGTTGTGTGCAGGAAGAATGTGTACATGTGGACTGTGTACATGAGGACTGTGTACAGGAGGGTTGTGTACATGAGGACAGTGTACATGAGCACTGCGTACATGGCGACTGTGTACATGAGAACTGTGTACATGAGGACTGTATGCATGAGGTCTGTGTACATGAGGACTGTGTACATGAAGGTTGTGTGCATGAGGACTGTGTACATGAGGGTTGTGTGCATGAGGACTGTGTACATGAGGCCTGTGTACATTAGGACTGTGTACATGAGGGCTGTGTACATGAGAAATGTGTACATGAGGACTGTGTACATGAGGGCTTGGTAAATGAGGACTGCATACATGAGGGTTGTGTGCATGAGGACTGTGTACATGAGGGTTGTGTGCATGAGGACTGTGTACATGAGAACTGTGGACATGAGGACTGTGTACATGAGGGCTTGGTAAATGAGGACCACGTACATGAGGACTGTGCACATGAGGGTTGTATACATGAGGGTTGTGTAAATGAGGGTTGTGTGCATGAGGACTGTGTACATGCGGACTGTGTACATGAGGACTGTGTACATGAGTGTTGAGTACATGAGGACAGTGTACACGAGGACTGTGTACATGGTGACTATGTACATGATAAATATGTACATGAGGGTTGTGTAATGAGGATTGTGCTCATGTGGACTGTGTACATGAGGACTTTGTACATGGGGACTGTGTACTTGAGGGTAGTGTAGATGAGGACTGTGTACATGATGTTTGTGTACATGAGGACTGTGTACATGAGGTATGTGTACATGAGGACTGTGTACAGGAGGACTATGTACATCAGGGTTGTGTACATGAGGACAGTGTACATGAGGACTGTGTACATGGCGACTGTGTACATGAGAACTGTGTACATGAGGGTCGTGTAATGAGGATTGTGCTCATGAGGGATGTGCACATGAGGATTGTGTCCATGATGACTGTGTACATGAGGGTTGTGTACATGAGGACTGTGTACATGAGGGTTGTAAAGATGAGGTTGTGTAAATGAGGTTTGTGTGCATGAGGACTGTGTACATGAGGGATGTGTACATGAGGACTGTGTACATGAGGTCTGTGTACATGAGGACTGTGTACATGAAGGTTGTATACATGAGGGTTGTGTGCATGAGGAATGTGTACATGAGGACTGTGTACATGAGGGCTGTGTACATGAGGACTGTGTACATGAGGACTGTGTAAATCAGGGTTGTGTACATGAGGACTGTGTACATGAGGGTTGTATACATGAGGGTTGTGTAAATGAGAACTGTGTACATGAGGGCTGTGTACATGAGGACTGTGTACATGAGGACTGTGTAAATGAGGGCTGTGTACATGAGGACTGTGTACATGAGGACTGTGTACATGAGGGTTGTGTACATGAGGACTGCGTACTTGAGGTCTGTGTACATGAGGGTTGTGTACATGAGGACTGTGTACATGAGGACTGTGTACATGAGAACGGTGTACATGGTGACTGTGTACATGAGGGCTTGGTAAATGAGGACTGCGTACATGAGGGTTGTGTGCATGAGGACTGTGTACATGAGGGTTGTGTGCATGAGGACTGTGTACATGAGAACTGTGTACATGAAGACTGTGTACATGAGGGCTTGGTAAATGAGGACCACGTACATGAGGACTGTGTACATGAGGGTTGTATACATGAGGGTTGTGTAAATGAGTGTTGTGTGCATGAGGACTGTGTACATGTGGACTGTGTACATGAGGACTGTGTACATGAGTGTTGAGTACATGAGGACAGTGTACCTGAGGACTGTGTACATGGCGACTATGTACATGATAACTATGTACATGAGGGTTGTGTAATGAGGATTGTGCTCATGAGGGATGTGCACATGAGGACTGTGTACATGAGAACTGTGTACATGAGGGTTGTCTGCATGAGGACTGGGCAACACGGTGGCATAGTGGTTAGCACTGGTGCCTCACAGCGCCAGGGACCCGGGTTCGAATCTGACCTCGGGTGACTGTCTGTGTGGAGTTTGCACATTCTCCCCGTGTCTGCGTGGGTTTCCTCCGGGTGCTCCAGTTTCCTCCCACAGTCCAAAAATGTGCGGGTTAGGTTGATTTGGCTATGATAAATTGACCCTTAGTGTTAGGGGGGGATTAAATATGTGGGGTTATGGGGATAGGATGGGATATGTTAGGGGGAATTAAATACGTGGGGTTACGGGGGTAGGTTGGGATATGTGTACTGTGGGGATTAAAGCAGGGACAGGGTACTGGATTTGGATGATCAGCCATGATCGTATTGAATGGTGGAGCAGGCTCGATGGGCCGAATGGCCTACTCCTGCTCCTAGATTCTATGTTTCTATGTATACATGAGGACTGTATACATGAGGACTGTGTACTTTAGGACTGTGTACATGAGGACTGTGAACATGGGGACTGTGTACTTGAGGGTAGTGTAGATGAGGCCTGTGTACATGAGGACTGTGTACATGAGGTATGTGTACATGAGGACTGTGTACAGGAGGACTATGTACATCAGGGATGTGCACATGAGGGTTGTAAAGATGAGGCTGTGTAAATGAGGTTTGTGTACATGAGGACTGTGTACATGAGGACGGTGTACATGAGGGCTGTGTACATGAGGTCTGTGTACATGAGGGTTGTGTGCATGTGGACTGTGTACATGAGGATTGAGTACATTACGACTGTGTACATGAGGACTGTGTACATGAAGGTTGTATACATGAGGGCTGTGTACATGAGGACTGTGTAAATGAGGCTTGTGTGCATGAGAACTGTGTACATGAGGACTGTGTACAAGGCGACTGTGTACATGAGAACTGACATGCATCTTGTATGAAGTAATACTGGGTGGCCTGCTGGTGGCGCTGTCCAGGGAGAGTATAAATAGTCGGGCATGAGCCCAGCTTGCTTAGGACATTCCTCAATAGGAACTAGTAAAGGACACAACTAGATCTCAATGTTGGAAACCAGTTGATTAAAGCTTTGTTTAATGCTTAGACCAAGTGCCTAGTAGTTTTCTTACGTCAATTTAATCAACTGGACGTGCTCCACGCTCTGAGTAGTTTTGGGAACAGACGGCTACGACTCAAATGGTAGAAGGGAACCAGATGTAGTAATTAATCCATCATGGAGAAACTACTCTGACCCGCTCGTCTTGACCTGGACCCGAATTCACCTACAACTGCTAAGGTATGGAAACACTGGTATCGTACCTTCAGCAACTTCCTCAGGGCATGTGGTGAGAATGTTCATGATAAGTTAGAGATACTTGCCAATTATGTATCCCCTTATGTGTTTGACTATATCAAAGACTGTGTAAACTATTACTCTGCTATCCGAATACTACAGCAACATTGGCCCAGAAATTCGCCTCTCCGGCTTGCCGCGGGGGTAAGGATCGCGCGCGCACTTACCTACCGTGCCTGCCGTTGTGTTTTGGGCCCATGGGAACTTCAGCTCCTAGGCCTGCTCCAAGTGCCAGCGTGCAGTGCTTGCGTGTCCCAGGGGCGTAGTTAGTGCGATGCGTCCCCTGGAATCACGTGTGCCATGGAGAGCCAATGGCAGCAGACCATCTTTCATTCATAGATTTGACAGGAGACCTGTCAAATCTGTGAATTGAAATCGGCCCCAAAAGAACAGCTAAACTTAAAATAAATAAAAAAAAAAACATCACATTTATAAAATAACTATAGTTAAATAAATTAACCACTTTAAACAAAAATTTAAATTTTTGAAAAAATTAAAATACTTTTTAAAAGTGATAAAAATAAACTTACCTTTCTTTAAAGTATCTAAAAAAGATAAATCTGTTGAAAATTTTTTTAAATTATACTTAATTAACCACTTACCTTGTTGAAAACGGGTCCTGCGCCTCCTTTTCATTAGCGTAGTTTCTTCAATACTTACCCTCGCATAGAAACCGGAAAAAAAATCTAAGTTTTCTGCGTTCGCGCAGCCTCTAGCGCGCACGCGGTTCACCTAGGAACCGCCCCTTTCACCAGACCGGAAGTTCCGGTTTCCCGCGCATGCGCAGTGCATGCAGGAAACCGGCACTTCGGGACGCCTTATGGGTGAGTACGGACTGTGTACTCACCCGGGAAGGGCCGAATTTTTGGCCCTATATGTTAAGGCCCCAAATGAAATTTTCGCTCGGCATCTACTGGCCACAACTCGACAACAACCCGGGGTATCACTTGACGAATTCCTTCAAAAGCTTCGCAGGCTCAGCAAAGATTGTAATCTCAAGGCTGTCTCAGCTGAGCAGTACCAGGAGGAGTTAATTCGTGATTCTTTTATTCATGGAATTGCGTCTCCCTTCATACGCCAGCGTTTGCTGGAGAATAAAACCCTTGAGTTACAAGCTGCCTATGACCAGGCATATTCTCTGGACTTGGCAAAAAATAATGCAGATGCCTATCTTTTACCACGTGCACAGACTGCTGCTATCACTTTTAGTGACTCCTCCGATAAGCCTCAGGCGGAAGCCCTCACTGATGACGACTCTATCCTAGCTGATGACGACCCTACCCTAGCGGCATCTTGGCAATCTAAAAGGAAGTGTTTCTTCTGTGGAGGTGCATTTCATTATCGGAAATTTTGTCCTGCTCGTAATGCAATCTGCAATCATTGCAGTAAGAAAGGCCACTTCTCGAAAGTATGTCAGTCAAGAGCCTCTTCTAGGGTTACAGCTGCTCCCTATAAAACTGCTCCTCCCCCAAGAGCTACTACTAATGTTACAGTTGTCATCTATAAAACTGCTGCTCCCCCAAGAGCCACTACTAATGTTACAGCTGTCAAGCATAAAACTGCCCCTCCTCCCATCACAGCTGTTTTTCCCCAAAGTCTGTCCCATGCAGCCACGAAAGTTTCGGTAAATGGACACATTTTGAGTGCATTAATCGACTCATGCAGCTCTGACAGCTTCATCAGTGAGCAGGCTGTCAGTAAGTTAAAACTGCGTATTTACCCCTTGGACAGGGAAATTGCAATGGCTCTGATGACACTGACCACTAACTCTTCCGGCTTTTGTCTTGTCGACCTTATTCTTAATGGCCGCACTCATTTCTCTACCCGGCTCGGGGTGCTCAAAAACCTATGCAGTGATGTGCTCCTGGGACAGGATTTCCAGAAACACAAAAGACTCACTTTCGAGTTTGGAGGATCAAAGCCAGCGCTTACTATTTCCAAAGTACCGTTTTGTGCACTTTCGGCGGCTTTGCTCGACGAGCCCTCCTTGTTTGCCAATCTTTCCCCCCGATGTAAGCCCATAGCCACTAAATCAAGACGTTTCAGCCAAGATGACCTATCCTTTATCGAGGCAGAGATCTCTCGCCTTCTAGCTGACGGTATCATTGAACCATGTTCATCTTCCTGGCGGGCTCAAGTCGTCGTTGTTAAAAATCCTCTGAAGCAACACAAGAAACGTCTTTGCATCGATTACTCGCAAACTATTAACCAGTATACCGACCTGGATGCCTACCCACTACCACGCATCGATGACATGGTCAATAACCTTGCTAACTACAAGGTATTTTCAACTTTTGACTTAAAGAGCGCATACCATCAAGTACCATTAAAGGACTCTGACAAAAAGTATACGGCTTTTGAGGCCAATGGTCAGCTTTTCCAGTTTCGTCGCCTTCCATTCGGGGTCACCAATGGGGTGGCTGTCTTTCAACGGGCAATGGATAGCCTAGTCAAACAGGAGAACTTAACAGACACTTTTCCATATCTGGATAATATCACCATTGCTGGTCATGACCAGAAGGAGCATGATGCCAACCTCCAGAAATTTCTTGACGTTCTCCGTCGTCGCAACTTAACCTTAAATGAGTCCAAATCTGTGAAATCAGTCCCATCAGTCAACATCCTTGGCTACTGGGTGGGCAATGGTGTCATCAAACCGGATCCGGAGCGACTTCATCCGCTTCAGGAGCTCCCTCCTCCTACGAATCTCGGCTCTCTTCGTCGGGCCCTCGGCATGTTCGCCTATTATGCGAAGTGGATACCTCACTTTTCCGACAAGATCCAGCCCCTGCTTCATGCGAAGTCATTTCCGTTGGAGGCGAAGGCTATTTCAGCTTTCGACCTCCTCAAGCAACAACTGGAAAAAGCCGCGCTTCATTCCATCGATGAAAATCTCCCTTTTGTGGTCGAGTGCGATGCATCGGAGGTGGCGATCTCGGCTACGTTGAATCAAGGCGGTCGACCCGTTGCATTTCTGTCTAGAACTTTGCAGGGTAGCGAGCTCCATTATCCTCCTGTCGAGAAGGAGGCTACGGCTATCATCAAAGCAGTACGTAAATGGAGTCAATTTCTCGCTCGTCGCCATTTCACGCTCATAACCGATCAGCGCTCTGTGGCCTTTATGCTGGATAACCGGAAACGCACTAAAATCAAGAATAACAAAATACAGCTCTGGAGGATGGAATTGGCCGCCTTTGGCTACACCATACAGTATCGACCCAGCAAGGATAATGTGGCCCCGGATACCCTCACGCGTGCATTCTGCTCTTCCATGTCAACTTCGACTCTTGCGGATCTTCATACTGACTTGTGCCATCCTGGCGTTACCCGTATGTTACACTTTGTGCGATCTAAAAGTCTCCCATTTTCTACGGAAGACGTGAAAAGAACATGCTCCACTTGTAGAATTTGCGCGGAATTAAAACCGCAATTCTTCCGTCCGTCGGATGGCTCGCTCATACACGCTATACAGCCTATGCAGCGACTCAGCATTGACTTTAAAGGGCCATTGCCTTCCTCAGCGCGAAACACCTACTTGCTTACTATGGTGGACGAATATTCACGCTTTCCCTTTGCTTTCCCCTGTCCCAATATGCTTACTTCCACAGTGATCAAATGCCTCGATCAGGTCTTTTCCCTTTGCGGTACGGCCAATTTCATCCACTCTGATCGGGGTCCCTCCTTCATATCAAGCGAACTCAAAAGTTAACTTTCCCAATGGGGAATCGCCACAAGTAAAACGACACCGTATCATCCTATTGGAAACGGACAGGTTGAGAGATACAACGCTATCATTTGGAACGCTGTTCGTCTTGCACTGAGGTCACGCAATCTACCAGACCAGCAGTGGCAAACTATGCTCCCTGACGCGTTGCATTCCATCAGGTCTCTTCTTTCTAGATCCACCAATGTTACTCCTCACGAACGATTCTTCGGGTTCCAACGTCGCTCCACTCATGGGACGTCCCTACCATCATGGTTGGCAGCTCCTGGCTCCGTGCTGCTCCGAAGATTCGTCCGATCCTCCAAGAGTGATCCCCTCGTCGACGAGGTGGAACTAACGGATGTCAATCCTACATACGCGTACGTGCGGTACCCTGATGGCCGGGAGTCCACAGTTTCACTTCGGGATCTGGCTCCCTGCCCAACCGGTCCCACGGACCCAATCGATAGAGAGATCCGTATTAACGACGCCGATACTCCGCGCTCCTCCGAGGATGACGCCCTACCCGGGACATCAAGGGATCTGCCAGCTACTCCACTGTATCAACCCGGGGAACAGAGCGCTCCCTGCGGGATGGCCACCCGAAGCCAGGACGCCGGTCAATCACTGGCTACTGAGCAGGGTGAAGCCAGCTCTGCGCCGGTGGGGACCCACACCCGGAGCCACGATCTCACCAGTCCCCCTCAGGTCGATCAAGGCGACACGGACTCTGCCAGCCCGCCGGTACGAACCAAGCAACCCAGGGACCAAAACACGGTCCGAGGAGACGTGCCTACCGGCCTCCAACGGAAATCCAAGCGACTGCGTCTATTCTTAGTCCAGCTAATTCGGTAGAAGGAAGCCGCCGGACTTCCAATCTTTCAGGCGGGAAGAATGACATGAATCTTGTATGAAGTACTACTGGGCGGCCTGCTGGTGGCGCTGTCCAGGGAGAGTATAAATACTCGGGCATGAGCCCAGCTTGCTTCGGACATTCCTCAACAGGAACTAGAAAAGGACACAACTAGATCTCCATGTTGAAAACCAGTTGATTAAAGCTTTGTTTAACG
Source organism: Squalus acanthias (assembly GCA_030390025.1). Lineage (NCBI taxonomy): Eukaryota > Metazoa > Chordata > Chondrichthyes > Squaliformes > Squalidae > Squalus > Squalus acanthias. The sequence continues at coordinate 20,060,160 of CM059450.1, forward strand.
CTTAGACTAAGTGCCTAGTAGTTTTCTTACGTCAAGAACTGTGTACATGAGGGCTGTGTACATGAGGGCTGTGTACATGAGGGCTGTGTACATGAGGGCTGTGTACATGAGGGTTGTGTACATGAAGGCTGTGTACATGAGGACTGTGTACGTGAGGGTTGTGTACATGGGGGTTGTGTACATGAGGACTGTGTACGTGAGGGTTGTGTACATGGGGACTGTGTGCATGAGGGTTTTATACATGAGGGTTGTGTAAATGAGGGTTGTGTTCATGAGGACTGTGTACATGAGGGTTGTGTACATGAGGGTTGTGTACGTGAGTACAGTGTACATGAGGACCATGTACATGGCGACTGTATACATGGTGACTGTGTACATGAGAACGGTGTACATGAGGGTTGTGTATGTGAGGACTGTGTACATCAGTGCTGTTTACATGAGGACTGTGTACATGAGGACTGTGCACATGAGGACTGTGTGCATGAGGACTGTGTACATGAGGGCTGTGTACATGAGGGCTGTGTACTTGTGGGCTGTGTCCATGAGGACTGTGTACATGAGGGTTGTGTACATGAGGGTTGTGTACATGAGGGTTGTGTACACGAGGACTGTGTACACGAGGGTTGTGTACACGAGGGATGTGTGCATGAGGACTGTGTACATGCGGACAGTGTACATGTGGACTGTGTACATGCAGGATGTGTACATGAGGACTGTGTACATGAGGGCTGTGTACATTAGAACTGTGTACATGAGGGCTGTGTACATGAGGACTGTGTACATGAGGATTGTGTACCTGCTTCAAACCCAGTCTCACCAAGTAAGTGACCTGTCTTTTTTCTTTCAATGTTGACTCAGCTCTTGTCGGTGTCCAGCATCTTCTGCTTGTATTTCGCTATAATTTAACCCTGAGATGGATTTTGGGTTTAGTCAGGAGTCGGATGTTCTAACACCGTAGTTGTCAATTCATTAGTCGTCATCTTTAAAACAGTATCATAGAACCAGCTGCTGTAACAGACCACAATCTATCCAAAGGAGCGTGTGTTGTCTGTCTAGCCAACTGGCAAACTGACCCAGATCCTCATTAATATTCCAGTGCCTTGTCTCTCAGAGAGGAGCTGTCTCAGGGGAGGTGTTCCAACGATGTGGGCCAGGCACTTCTCTCATCCCATCTGTTATAGAACATGTGCAGGAATAATTATCTGTGCTTTTTTTAACTCTAGTTTTAAAACTTAATTCTCATAAGTTAAACTTAATCCCAAGGATGATTGCGACAACATACAAGAAGACGTTAACAAGCTTGGAGAATGGGCGAGTATTTGGCAAATGAACTTCAACATAGATGGTTGTGAGGTGGTGCATTTTGGTAGGAGGAATGAGGAGACCGCATAATCCTTGGAAAATAAGAGGAGGCGCTAACGGTGCGCAAAGCTCCTAACGCCCGGGCGCGGCGCCGCTAACGCCTCTCGTGAAATTCAGCGGGAGGTTAATAGTTGAGGCCCCAGCACCGATCCCCGTGGCACCCCACTAGTTACTGTCATTGCTGTGCGCGGCGCCCCGCTCGCGCCCCGGCCGCAAACTTCGGTCACGCCCCCTGACCTACCGCCGGACAATATGTCCGACAGGGTCATGGTGGCGTTTTTGCGCCCGGGGCGGCGATAATTAAAGGGTATTATTCATTAATCGGGGAGGGAGGCCTAAGTACCGCGGCACTATGCGCTGTTGCGCGTGGCGCTGCGATATTGAGTGGTAGCGCCCCAGGAAGGAGGGGGAGCGCTTCCAGTAGCGCCCGGCCTCCCGCTTGGGGCGCTATCACTCAATTTATGGCGCAGGGTGATCACCTTTAGCGCCCCAAAGGGGGCGCCACCAAATTTTCCCCCCTAAGTGTCTAAATGGGGGAGAGAAGCAAAGGGATCTCAGGGGCGCAGATTCACAAATTCACTAAAAGCAGCGACGCAGGTTAACAAAAATGCAAACAGAGCACTGGGGTTCATTTCTGGAGGGATAGAAATCCAAAGCATGGTTGTTATGTTAAACTTGCATCGAACCTTGGCTAGACCACACATGGAGTTCTGTGAACAGTTCTGGTCTCCATATCATAAAAAGGATATAGAGACGCTGGAGAAGGTGCAAAGATAGATTTACAAGGATGATACCAGAACTGAGAGGTTATAACTGTCAGGAAAGACTGAACAGGCTTCTCTCGAAAAGAGAAGACTGAGGGGCGACCTGATAGAAGTTTTCAAAATTATAAAGGAATCCGATAGAGTAGACGTAGAGAAGATGTTTCCACTTGTGGGGGAACCCAGAACTAGAGGCCATAAATATAAGACAGTCACCAACAAATCCAACAGGGAATTCAGGAGACACCTCTTTACCCAAAGAGTGGCGAGAATGTGGAACTCGCTACCGCAGGGAGTGGTTGAGGCGAATAGCAGAGATGCATTTAAGGGGAAGCTGGATAAACACATGAGGAGAAAGGAATAGAAGAGCATGATAAGGTTAGATGAAGAGGGGTGGGAGGAGGCTGGTGTGGAGAATAAACACCGGCACAGACTGGTTGGGCCGAATGGCCTGTTTCTGTTCTGTACATTCCTTGTAAAAGAAATGGTTATTGTATTTGATTTTTAGAATCATTTCTTGGTAAATGTTCATGCTTGTTAAGGTTGGTGCTAAGCAATGGAATATCCTTTTGTTTTTCCCCCCTTCCAGATCAGATTAGAAAATGTTGGTACAAAGTTCCTGCTGCATGTTTGCTGACAAGTTGTCTCAGCCCCAATCCCAATCTCAGAACTGGACCCCAGAGTACGGTGTGGTTCAACATTCCTCTCTCTAAAACAGCCAATCTTCGAGCCTCTCAGTGGGACCTCCAACTCAGGGTCACTCAGAGCCCAAGCGTGTCCTGTGGATCTGTGGAACCCAGCAGCTGAGTTGAGAAAGGCCGAACTCGTTTCACACAAAATCCTTTCACCCATCAAAGAGAAGAGTCGTTCAGCCCATCATTGTGGGTTTTAACCTACATTTGAAGTGAAAGGACAGTTTGCCAACTCACCGCTGGGCAGTCCGGATTTTAATGTCGCTTACTTGATCAGTTTTTAAATTCGTTCCTGGGATGTGGGCGTCGCTGGCAAGGCCAGCATTTATTGCCCAATCCCTAATTGCCCTCGAGAAGGTGGTGGTGAGCTGCCTTCTTGAACCGCTGCAGTCCGTGTGGTGAAGGTGCTCCCACAGTGCTGTTAGGGAGGGAGTTCCAGGATTTTGACCCAGCGACGATGAAGGAACGGCGATATATTTCCAAGTCAGGATGCTGGGGAACTTGGAGGTGGTGGTGTTCCCATGCGCCTGCTGCCCTTCTCCTTCTAGGTGGAAGAGGTCGTGGGTTTGGGAGGTGCTGCCGAAGAAGCCTTGGTGAATTGCTGCAGTGCATCTTGTAGATGGTACACACTGCAGACACGGTGCGCCGGTGGTGGAGGGAGTGAATGATTAAGGTGGTGGATGGGGTGCCGATCAAGCGGGCTGCTATGTCCTGGATGGTGTCGAGTTTCTTGAGTGTTGTTGGAGCTGCACTCATCCAGGCAATTGGATCACACTCCTTCCTTATGCCTTGTAGATGGTGGGAGGCTTGATGTAAAGAGTCTGCCCGAATTGGGCGCGAATTCTCCATGCTACAACCTGCTCCTCTGCTGTCTCAGCTCGCACACCGCCGCCCCTCCCCACTATTTGTGCGTCACCCTTGTCTCTGACTGAGAAGGTTTTGGGATCAAGTCCCACCTCAGGGCTTCAGCACATAACTCTAGGCTTTCACTCCAGGTACTGAGTGTAAGGAAGGGTTAATCTGCCTGAAAGCTTGGTGATAGCATTTATACCTAACTACCTCTCATGGTGAGCAGCTATTGTACAGAGCACAGCGAGTCAGCAAACCGCATCCTGTTATTGAAGCCAGAACTAACCTCAGTTAAAATGTTAGGAAGACAGGACATGATTAGGAACCTGATGCAGGCAAATGTGTGCACAGTGGTAGTGTGATCAAGAACAGGGACATTAAGGGGGACAAGGGAAGTAAGTGTGGTACGTGCTGACTGGATTAGGATGTGTGTAGGTCCTTTTTCTGGTGTGTAAAGGACAGCACTCAGGTTGTTTAGTCATAGAGTCATAACGGCACAGAAGGAGGCCATTCGGCCCATCGAGTCCGTTCCGGTTCTCTGTGGAGCAATCCAGTCAGTCCCATTCCCCCGCTCTATCCCCGTAGCCCTGCAAGTTTATTTCCCTCAAGTGCCTATCCAGTCTCCCCTTGAAAACACTGAGTGTCTCCGCTTCCACCACTTCTGTCGGCAGCGAGTTCCAGGTCCTCACCACTCGCTGCGTAAAAAAGTTTTCCCTCACGTCCCCCCTGTATCTCTTGCCCAAAACCTTAAATCTGTGTCCCCTAGTCCTTGTACCATCAACTAGTGGGAACAGCCTTTCCCCGTCTAGCCTATCCAAACCCGTCATAATCTTGTACACCTCTATCAAATCACCCCTCAACTCCTTTGCTCTAATGAAAACAAATCCAGCTTCTCCAACCTGTCCTTGTAGCTAAGATCCCCCATCCCCGGAACCATTCTGGTAAACTCCTCTGCACCCTCTCAAAGGCCTTCACATCCTTCCTAAAGTGTGGTGACCAGAACTGTACGCAATACTCCAGTTGTGGCCTATCCACCACTTTATAAAGGTTCAGCATAACTTCTCTACTTTTGTACTCAATACCTCTATTTATGAAGCCCAAGATCCCATATGCTTTGCTAACCACTCTCTCAATATGTCCCGCCACCTTCAGGGACATTTGCACATTAACTCCCAGGTCCCTCTGTCCCTGCACACTCTTTAAAACTGTGCCATTAAGTGTATATTGCCTCTCTCTGTTCCTTCTGCCAAAATGCATCACCTCACACTTCTCTGTATTAAATTCCATCTGCCACTTGTCTGCCCATTCTGCTAGCCTTTCTATGTCCTTGTGTAGAAGAATTTCGAGCGTCCAAGGGGAAGGGAACAGACCTATCGCCTAACATCAAGAGGCAGACTTCTATCCAGGGCGGAGCGGGTGGTATACTTTCTGCCTGGCTCTGTAAACTATCGCTCATGTACTGTAATGTGTTAAGTTTTACAAGTCTTAGCTGAAAGTATCACCGTATCCAACTGGAATTGAGTCGATTCCCTACATGAGGGAGCGCTCCACTCTCAGAATCGCTGCAGTTCAGATGACGTATTGAACCGAGACCCTGACTGCAGGCACATGTGGATGCTAAAATTCGCACAGTGTTATTTGAAGAGCAGAATTTTTTCCTTGCCCCGCCCCCCCCCACCTCCCAACCAGGCTTATATTCCTCCAGAGTTGCCAACCCTCCAGGATTGGCCTGGAGTCTCCAGGAACTGAAGATTAATGTCCAGGACACTCGCTGTGAGCTAACACCTGGGGAGAAAAATCACAGGGGCGTCAAAAGATGATGAGGTTTCTTTCAATTTCTTTGAACAATTTCATTTATTAGTTCTAAAAGTATTGGGTATGGGGGCGGGGGGTGGAAAGGCTGTTTGACCAGGTGGGGCGGTTGGAGGCAGGAGGTCAAGTGATGTGCCCGATGGTGGGGGAGTCCAGAACCAGGGGTCATAGTCTAAGGATAAGGGGTAAGCCATTTAGGACTGAGATGAGGAGGAATTTCTTCACCCAGAGAGTGGTGAACCTGTGGAATTCTCTACCGCAGAAGGCAGTTGAGTCCAATTCATTAAATATATTCAAGAAGGAGATAGATATATTTCTTAAGGCTAAGGGGATCAAGGGATATGGGGAGAAAGCAGGGACAGGGTACTGAGTTTGGATCAACAACAGAAAACGCTGGAAAAACTCAGCAGGCCAGGCAACATCCGTGGAGAGAGAAACAGAGTTAACGTTTCAGGTCGAAACCCTTCGTCAGAACGTTAACTCTGTTTCTCTCTCCACGGATGTTGCCTGGCCTGCTGAGTTTTTCCAGCGTTTTCTGTTGTTGTTTCAATTTTCCAGCATCCGCAGTATTTTGCTATCGTGCTGAGTTTGGATGATCAGCCATGATCTCATCGAATGGCGGAGCAGGCTCGAGGGGCCGAATGACCTACTCCTGCTCCTATCTTCTATGTTCCTATGTTTCCAGGAATATGCCCAAACAGGGTTGGGAACGCCATATTCCTCCCTCAAGCAACGCCACTCAAGAAGCTATTTGTTCGTCCTGTTCCAGTTTGTGGGATCTTTCTATGTCCAAAATTGCTGCTGTGTTTGGACTGTGGCTGAGAAATGTGAGGAAAAAGTGCTAAATAAATGCAAAATCTTCCCTTCCTGCTTTCTTTTGTATTCAAATGAGCCGCTCAGGCTGGCTGTGTGAAGACCTCCTCCAGCAACAGTGCCACCGAGGGTGGAGGACCATCGCAACTGAGAAGCGCAATGACAGGAGGAGCCCCGGCCGGGCAGAGAAACCGTGAAATTGCACCCGTTTGCATGGCCGTCATGGCCGGTTTTGAAGAATAAAAAATGGCGGCTGCCGCCCACGTCTGGCGCAGAACGCGGCGGCCACCATTTTGGACAGGTCGACGGCGCTGCTGCTGCCCACGCTCGCTGCAGACATTTAGCTGAGCCAGTTCATGACGTCAGTCGGCGTGCAACGCTGAAATGACGCCCGATCTGGTATTTTGGACGTCGCCGCTCCTTTTAACGCCCTCTCCAGAGCACGCACGGCCGAACGTGAATGCATGCAGTGCGACGGAACACCTACCAGCGCTTCTTAAAGGGACACACGCAGGGACGTTTAGATTTTTGCTTTTGGACTGGTCTCTTTAGATTTTATTGGAGTAGTGGTTGGGTGTAAAACATTTAGAGCTAAAAATTGCCTTGGGGCGCTAACGTCGCCGGGCGCTACTTTTAGCGCCCCGGAAAAATTAGCGCCCCTGCAACGGAAATTGAGTGGTAGCGCCCCAAGAGGGAAGCGGGGCGCTACTGGAAGCACCCCGCCTCCCACTTGGGGCGCTGCGAGGGAATAGGCCGACATGCCGCGATATTGCAGGCCTTCCTCCCCTTCTTAAACCAGCTGGGCTCCTGGGGACCAGGGGTGCCGGCAAAAGAGCCCGGCACTCAAGAGAAGTGCCGGAGCAATGGAGCGCAGCCGGCACTCCACCGGGTGGGGTGGTGAGTAAGGAGGCCGGGGACGGGAGCAGAGGCAGGTGCTGGCAGGCGGCCAGCAACAAAAATGGCCGCCCGGCACCTCGCCTTTAAATAGCGCCGCCCCGGCCGCAGGTAGGCCCCCCTGACCACGTCGGACATAGCGTCTGCCAGTAAGTCAGGGGGCGCTCCCGAAGATCGCGGCCGGGGCGCGAGCGGGGCGCTGCGCACGGTGATGACGTAATTGCCAGCGGTGCAGCGCCGCGGGGCGCTACCGGTTACCGGTGCTAGTTGCTTTGTGCCCCGTTAGCACCCAACGGGAGGCGCAAAGCAACCGAATTTTTCCGCCTTAAAAAGTTGTTAAAGTGTGACTGGAGTGCAGGGAGTGCTGCTGAACGTTGGCAAGGCTTTGGCTCTTAAAGGAAGGCCTCTGAGAAGACCACTTGCTCCCAGTCCTGGGGGCTCTAGTTGCAGCACCCCCCCCTTGGGCCGCAACATCACACGGAGATGGAGCAGAGGCAGCAAAGGGGACAAGCTGCTCGCAGAGGGAGGGGGAGGAGGAAGCAGAAGAGGAAAAAGCCGAAGAGGAGGAAGCGGAAGGAAGGGGACAATCCAGACAGACCCTTTCTGGCCGGGATATCCGGGATCGAATCATCCGTCCAGGGTACCAGTGGCCACAGCCCCAATTCCCCTTTCAACATTACTCCCACATCTTACCTTCCCTCTGTTACTGACCATCACAGAGTTCTCTTGACCACAATGCTGAAATAAAAGCCACCACAAAGCAAACTTTCCAATCCAACTTTATACATCTATCCATCCAATATTGTAATCACCCTTGTGCATTCCTAGTCAGTGTCTTGCGTGTGCCTTTGCCTATCCTAGTGCTCTTACACAGTGCTACCCCAGTGGCTGCAACATGGCTGGTGGAAGGCTGCTGACTTTCAGTGGGGGACGCTGCAGATGGCCTTGCAGGACGACCTCGAGGAGCTGGGGGCTGGGAGCGTGAAATCGAGTGACGGTGTTTCTTCTTCTTCACTCTCCTCTCCCTCTTCTTCGTCAACCACTGGCTGAGCAGGCTGGATTTCTTGGATGTGTGAAATGAGGAAGGTACAAGGGTAGGGTTGTGGTGAGAGGAATATGGATTGAGAATTGGTTAACAGACAGAAAACAAAGAGTAGGGATAAATGGGTCTTTTTCAGGATGGCAGGCTGTGACTAGTGGGGTACCGCAAGGATCGATGCTTGGGCCCCAGCTATTCACAATCAATATCAACGATCTGGATGAGGGGACTAAATGTAACATTTCCAAATTTGCTGATGATACAAAGCTAGGTGGCAGTGTCAGTTGTGAAGAGGATGTGAAGAGGCTTCAAGGGGATCTCGACAGGCTCAGTGAGTGGGCGAGAACATGGCAGATGGAATATAATGTGGATAAATGTGAAGTGTTATCCACTTTGGTAGAAAAAACAGAAAGGCAGAGTATTTCCTAAATGGTGAAAGATTGGGGAATGCAGATGCTCAAAGGGACCTGGGTGTCCTTGTACATGAGTCACTGAAAGTGAATGTGCAGGTGCAGCAAGCCATTAGGAAGGCAAATGGTATACTGGCCTTCATTACAAGAGGATTTGAGTACAGGAGTAAAGAAGTCTTACTCCAATTATATAGGGCCTTGGTGAGACCACACCTGGAGTACTGTGTACAATTTTGGTCTCCTTACCTAAGGAAGGCTATACTTGCCATAGAGGAAGTGCAACGAAGGTTCACGAGATTGATTCCTGGGATGGCGGGACTGTCGTATGAGAAGAGATTGAGTAAACTAGGCCTGTATTCTCTTGAATTCAGAAGAATGAGAGGGGATCTCATTGAAGCATACAAAATTATCACAGGGCTTGATCGGGTGGATGCTGGGAGAATGTTTCCCTTGGCTGGGGAGTCTAGAACCAGGGGCCACAGCCTCAGGATAAAGGGTAGGCCATTCAGGACTGAGATGAGAAGAAATTTCTTCACACAGAGGGTGGTGAATCTTTGGAATTCTCTACCCCAGAGGGCTGTGGAGACTCAGTCATTGGGTATATTCTAAACAGAAGTCGATAGATTTCTGACGAGTAAGGGCATCAAGGGATATGGCGATAGGGCCGGTGAATGGAGTTGAGGCAGAAGATCAGCCATGATCTCATTGAATGGCGGAGCAGGCTCGAGGGGCCGAATGGCCGACTCCTGCTCCTATTTCTTATGTTCTTAGGAGTGGGGGTAAAGCAAGAGGTGCATGCTTACACCATGTGGACCTTGTAAATCAGAAGAGATTGTGGGATGAGGAGGAAGTGGGATGTGAGAAGGGGGACACCAGCATTTTGTATTGTCTCAGCTCTGCCACTGGCCAAGAATGGCAGGCTTGGCTTCCAGTCAGGCGGGGAGCCCACAGCCACAGATACGTCGCCTGCTTCTGCTTGTGGGAGCGTGGGGGGTGGTGTCCTATCCCCGGCCCTGGGAAGGGGGGGGGAGGGTATATGGGGAGAGGTCTGATGGGGTGGAGCTTGCGGGGGGCCGGAAGGAAGCACTTCCCTTCTCCCCAAAGCTGTCCTCGCTTCCCTTCAGCTGCAGTGTCTCCCGAGGCCTGGCAAACCTCGCCGACCACAGATAAACCTGGAACAGAAGTTGAATCAGAGGCTGCCAGCCTCATTAACATATTTAATTGACCAATCATCCTCTTGGGAGCGGGTTGGATGCCCGCCCCTTGCCCCGCCTCAGTTAAACCCGGAAGTGGGCGGGTTTGAGATTTTTTAAGTTTTAACATCTCACCTGACCCCCAACCCACCTGTTTTGGGGGTGAAGACACAGCCCTGGGATTTTTTTGCTTAGAATAGCAGGTGTTGTGCTCTTTGAATTTGTGTATATCTTTGGGCTCATGGATGATTCAGTTTCATTTCATTTTATTTTCTATTAAATAAGAAATCATTCCTAGACTATAAGCACCATTTTTAAAAAATGTCTTGGCCCTAAAGATTGCTTGTGTTGCAATCCCAGCCTCCCAGCACTAACCCTGCTGGAACCTGTGGGGCCAGTGGAAGGGTCACCTCACTGGCATGGGGCAAGGCCTGAGCAAGTGTCGCTTCAGGTTCGTCGCTGCCCGGTGCCTACATAAACTCCAGTGTTTCTCTGCCCATAGAGGATCTAATCAAGGTGTTTAAGATGATTAAAAGAGGTGATAGGGTAGAGAGAGAGAAACTATTTCCTCTGGTGGGGGGAGTCCAGAACAAGGGGCATAATCTTAAAATTAGAGCCAGGCCGTTCAGGGGTGATGTCAGGAAGCACTTCTTCACACAAAGGGTGGTGGAAATCTGGAACTCTCTCCCCCAAAACGCTGTTGAGGCTGGTGGAGTTCAATTGAAAATATCACAACTGAGATTGATAGATTTTTGTTGGGCAAGGGTATTAAGGGTTACGGAACCAAGGCGGGTAGGTGGAGTTAAGATACAGACCAGCCGTGATCTAATTGAATGGCGGAACAGGCTCGAAGGGTTGAATGGCCTCCTCCCGCTCCCATGTTGCTCCCCAACCCCAGCACTCGTAATATCAGCCCTCCGAGCAAGGTGTGGAGGGGTCGCTCTCCGAAACATTTTACCACAGGAATTCCTGGTTCCAGCCACTTGCCTGGCTTGAACCCTGCCTGTGGGGCCCACGTACGCTCTGTGGGGGGCCCATTGCACCTCCACTCACTCACTGGACAGACCGCCACACAAACCTTGGATCATCTGAAGAAACTCCTGGTTTCGGGAATCCTTGCCCCTTGGCCCCGCCTTGTGTTTGTCACTGGCTCTGGAAGATGCAAATTTTGGGTCGTCCGCCCTCCAGGATTGGCCGGGAGTCTCCAGCAATTGAAAATTAATTTCCAGGACGCCGTTTATTAGTTATAAAAATATTGGAGATGGGGAAGAAAGGCTGTTTGACTGACGGTCAAGAATCTTCCAATTAGTTAATGAAGAGTCTGTTCGCTCTCCAATTGATGTGGGAAGGCGGGGCGCCACATGATGCACATGTTGGGCGACCAATGGCAGGAGTGTGGGGGCAGGGCGGTTGGAGGCTTGAGGGACATGTGATGATCTCTCCAGGAATACGTCCAACTGGAATTGGCAACCCTCTTTTGAATAACAACTCAAGCGGGACATTTTGGCTCATGTGATTTAATTTTCTCTCCCTGATCTTTGCAGTCCATGTCTTGGATCAGGCGTTAAGAGATGCGTCAACGCTAAGGTTGTGGGTTCAAGCCCCACTCCAGAGACTTGAGCACATAATCCAGGCTGACACTCCAGTGCAGTGCTGAGGGAGTGCTGCACTGTCGGAGGTGCCGTCTTTCGGATGAGACGTTAAACCGAGGTCCTGTCTGCCCTCTCGGGTGGACGTAAAAGATCACATAGCAGTATATCGAAGAAGAGCAGGGGAGTTATCGCTGGTGTCCTGGGGTCAATATTTATCCCTTAATTAACACCATTAAAAACAGATTATCTGGTCATTATCACATTGCTGTTTGTGGGAGCTTGCTGTGCGCAAATTGGCTGCTGTGTTTCCTACATTACAACAGTGACTACACTTCAAAAAGTACTTCATTGGCTGTAAAGCGCTTTGGGAGGTCCCGAGGTCATGAAAGGCGCTATATAAATGCAAGTCTTTCTTTCTATTAGCTGATCCAAGAGAGTAGTTTGGACTGACCCGTTCCCCTTACTGAGGCAGTAACTTCCCCAGACAAGTTGTCAAAGCTGCCTTGCAGGAACGTGAGTCCGTGAGTCCGCGCCCGTCACACTCGCACCTCACTGGCTGCCAACACATTTTGCCACGAGTTTTTCATTGGAAGCTGGTGAGGTCGCTGCAGGTGATACTGAAGGACCTTCAGTCAGACGTTTGACTTCTATTCTAATACCCCTCCTCCGCCCCCCGACAGACGGGAGAGGTTCAAGGGTAAAGGGGGGGAGGTGTTCAAATATCAGGAACGAGCAACCTGACCCCCAACCGACCCGGCTGTGGCCTCCTGACGCTTGTTTCTGCTCCTGCTCGCTGGACAGCCTGTCAAACTGGCCGTCTGTCAGGCGAGAGTATCTAAATGAGGCCCCCCCCTCTTGGGACAGTGGCAGCATGGATACAGAACTGGCTAAGTGACTGGCTGACCTGATTAACTTTATCACACCTCGGCAGATAGTCAGGATGATTTAATTTAGTTGTCTGCAATTGTAAGGTACACATGCTTTGTTCTCTATCTATATATGCTTTGGCGATTCTGTATCTATTTACTTCACCTGAGGAAGGGGCAATCGATAGCTCCGAAAGCTTGTGATTTCAAATAAAACTGTTGGACTATAACCTGGTGTTGTGCGACCTCTCAATTAAGTGACAGGAAACAGAGAGTTTTTCAGACTGGAGGAAGGTACACAGTGGTGTTCCCCTGGAGTCGGTACTAGGACCACTGCTTTTCTTGATGTAAATTAATGACTTGGATGTGGGTGTACAGGGCACAATTTCATAATTTGCAGATGACACAAAACTTGGAAGTATAGTGAACAGTGAGGAGAACAGTGATAGACTTCCGGAAGACATAGACAGGCTGGTGAAATGGGCGGACACGTGGCAGATGAAATTTAACACAGAAAAGTGTGAAGTGATACATTTTGGTAGAAAGAATGAGGAGAAGCAATATAAACTAAAGGGTACAATCCTAAAGTGGGTGCATGAACAGAGAGACCTGGGGGTATATGTGCACAAATCATTGAAGGTGGCAGGGCAGGTTGAGAAGCGGTTAAAAGTGCTTATGGGATTCTGGGCTTCATGAATAGAGACATAGAGAAAAAAACCAAGGAATTTATGATGAGCCTGTATAAAACACTGGTTCGGCCTCAACTGGAGTATTGTGTCCAGTTCTGGGCACCGCACTTTAGGAAGGATGTGTAGAGAGGGTGCAGAAAAGATTTACAGGAATGGTTCCAGGGATGAGGGACTTCAGTTACGTGGATAGACTGGAGAAGCTGGGGTTGTTCTCCTTGGAGCAGAGAAGGTTGAGAGGAGATTTGATCGAGGTGTTCAAAATCATGAGGGGTCAGAACAGAGTAGATAGAGAGAAACTGTTCCCATTGGCGGAAGAGTCGAGAACCAGAGGACACAGATTTAAGGTGATTGGCAGAAGAACCAAAGGCGACATGAGGAAAAACTTTTTTACGCAGCGACTGGTCAGGATCTGGAATGCACTGCCTGAAAGACTGGTGGAGGCAGATTCAATCGTGGCTTTCAAAGGGGAGCTGGATAAGTACCTGAAGGAAAACAATTTGCAGGGCTACGGGGAAAGGGCGAGGGAGTGGGACTAGTTGAAGTGCTCTTGCAGAGAGCCGGCACGTGCTTGACGGGCCGAATGGCCTCCTTCTTTGCTGTAACCATTCTATGATTCTCTGATTCTTAAGTTCTGCACGTTCCCGTGATCTCCCCACACCCCCGACCCCCCCGTTAATATCAAGTTCAATCGCATTTTTAATAACCATTATTTTAAGAAAGTCCCCAATCTCTACTAAATAAATTCAGGATCTGCCTTTCAGATAAAGTTTGAATTAATCTAAGTTTCTTGTGTGGCTTGTATTGACCTATTTGGGTATTACACAAACATGCTGTGACAAGTAGAGAGATGATGCTGTCGGCTCCTGACAGGTCCCTCACAGTCCAATGCATTTATCATTGAATTAGCTTTGTGGGTTAAGAGTTCGTGTGTAAGCTGTGAGATCAGAACAGCCTCTTGCTTCCTCAGTATGTTAATGGAGAACTCACTTGCTTATCATGTTACAAGAAAGAAAGACTTGCATTTCTACAGCGCCTTTCACAACCTCAGGGCGTCTCAAAGCGCTTTACAGCCAATGAAGTGTAGTCACTGTTGTAATGTAGGAAACACGGCAGACAATTTGCGCACAGCAAGCTCCCACAAGCAGCAATGAGATAATGACCAGATAATCTGTTTTGGATATTTAGGTTGAGGGATAAATATTGTCCAGGACACCAGGGAGAACGCCCCTGCTCTAGAACATAAGAACATAAGAATTAGGAGCAGGAGTCGGCCATACGGCCCCTCGAGCCTGCTCCGCCATTCAATAAGATCATGGTTGATCTTCCACCTCAACGCCACTTTCCTGCCCGATCTCCATATCCCTTGATTCCCTTAGAGTCCAAAACTCTACCGATCTCAGCCTTGAATATACTCAACGACTGAGTACCCACAACCCTCTGGGGCAGAGAATTCCAAAGATTCTACTTCGAAATAGCGCCATGGGATCTTTTACATCTACCTGAGAGAGGGCCTCGCTTGGTTTAACGTCTCATCCGAAAGGCGGCACCTCCGACAGTGCAGCACTCCCTCAGCACTGCACTGGAGTGTCAGCCTGGATTATGTGCTCAAGTCCCTGCTGTGGGACTTGAACCCACAACCTTCTGACTCAGAGGCGACGGTGGGACCCACTTGGAAGAGGTTTTATCAGTTTCAGCTGTGCCTCTCGGCTGAGGGATTACCGTAGAAGAAAAACCACATCGAAAAGAACATTTGAAAATGGTGAATAAGAAAGGCCATTTTGCCCATCAAGCCTTCCTCCTTCTACCGACAGTGTGCTGTGAACCCCATCGTGGGCCCTAACTCACCCCCTTTAATCTCCTGAGGAAAGCTCCAACGTTAAATGCTCCCTCATTCCCAAATGTCTTCAAGCAAACCTTATCCTGGCCTACAGACATCGCTTCTTACCCCAGCACCAGAGGAGGCATCGCCGCCTGTTTAGTATTTGAGCACCTCAGTCTGGACCAATTCTGTCCCCAACCAGATGTTTATCCAGCTCCTTTAGGAAGGAGTTTATTGACTTTTGGGGTAAACTTTTTGACGCACCTGTTTCTGGCACATCGCAAAAGGCAAAGTTGGACATCCCTGGCCTGGGATTCTCTATCCATTAAAGTTAATGGATGGAACCATGCCGGCTGGGAGTGTGCTGTTTGCCCTGAAACCTCAGTGACATGAATCTTGTCATTCATGTATGAAGTAATACTGGGCGGCCTGCTGGTGGCGCTGTCCAGGGAGTGTATAAATACTCGGGCATGGGCCCAGCTTGCTTAGGACATTCCTCAACAGGAACTAGTGAAGGACACAACGAGATCTCCATGTTGAAAAACAGTTGATTAAAGCTTTGTTTAACGCTTAGACCAAGTGCCTCGTAGTTTTCTTACGTCACTCAGGATGGGGCCCATTTCTCACGTTCACTACTCCATCTCCGAAAGAGCAGGGGAGTGGGACTAATTGGATAGTTTTTTCAAAGAGCCTGGACCAGGCCCGATGAGCCGAATGGCCTCCTTCTGTGCTGTATGATTATATGACAGCGTTGGGTGCAGCCTTAAAGCCTTCCATGATCAAATAGGCGGCCAATACTCACAGTCACAATTGTAGAATGACCCCTGGGGCAGGCAGTAGCTGTGGAACTATATCTCAGGAGGTGAGGCGGGAAATTAAAAGGAAAACTCAATGGGGGGGAAATTGGGTTGCTTTGCGCCTCCGGTTAGCGCCCCTGGGGGTCACTAATGGGGCGTAAAGCAACTAGCGCCCGGGCACGACGCCGCTAACGGCTTCCGCGAAATTCAACGGGAGGTTAGCGGCGGTGGTAGCCGGTAGCACCCCGTGGAGCTGCGCCTCTGGTGATGATGTCATCACTGTGCGCAGCGCCCCGCTCGCGCCCCGGCCGCAAACTTCAGTCGCGCCCCCTGACCTACCGCCGGACGATGTATCCCACGGGGTCAGGGTGGCATTTGTGGCCACGGCGGCGCTAATTAAAGGGTAGGTGCCGGGCGGCCATTCTTTTTTGGGCCACCTGCCAGCACCTGCCCCCCTTCCGCTTCTTCCTGCGGGGTGCCGGCCGCGATCGCTCAGCTCCTCTTGAGTGCTGGGCTCTTTTCCCGGCACCCCGCTCCCCGGTGGTCCCGCAGGGTCCCCGGTGCATGCTGCGCTCGGCCCCTCCCCTTTAATCAGGGGAGGGAGGGCCTGCAATACCGCGGCGCTACATGCCGACACGTGTGGCACTGTTGCACGTAGCGCCGCGATATTGAGTGGTAGCGCCCCCAGGAAGGAGGGGGAGCGCTTCCAGTAGCGCCCGGCCTCCTGCTTGGGGCGCTACCACTCAATTTAACGTTTTCGGGGCGCTAAAAGTAGTATCCGCGCAAAGTTAGCGCCCCAGAGGGGGCGCCACTGAATTTTTCTCCCAATAAGTTGTAATAAAGAAGAAATTTAGACTTTCTGAAAGCCTTTACAATACACCGCACAAAACTTTGAAATGAGCATAGATAATTCGGGTTGGATGTCTCCAGGGAGATTCAATGCTGGAAGCATTAATTAGAATTAGCTGCTAATTTAGAATCAAGCAAAGCTTAGATGGGCTTCCGAGCTGCTCCAGTAATCAGGCATCCGTCCCGAGGGGTGTTGTGCTTCGAAATGTTCTACAGAACGTGGGACTGTAAAGAAAAACCAGCCGCGTGAATGAAGATAGGAGACCACACGACAAAATGGGAACTGCACACTCATCTGGTTCAAGTCAAGTCTTCTCACAGAAACCTCTTTGGACTTTGAGCAAATCC
Source organism: Squalus acanthias (assembly GCA_030390025.1). Lineage (NCBI taxonomy): Eukaryota > Metazoa > Chordata > Chondrichthyes > Squaliformes > Squalidae > Squalus > Squalus acanthias. The sequence continues at coordinate 20,076,945 of CM059450.1, forward strand.
CACGAGTCAGGCCTGAGGAAACTGTCAGCGTGGAAAGCAGTTTCTCTCGCCGTTCCCCGGCTCCTGTCCTGTGGGAGCTGCCTCCTGCTTGGCTACGCTCCAATGGGCACCACTGCCTACCCAAGTGACCGCTCTTCGTGTGTGTGACCAGACTGTCTGCGGAGAATTCAACCGTACGCAGGCATCACTTCGCATCACAAGCCTGATCCTTCCTACACCTGCTCACCCTCCAACATTTCTGAGTCTAATTATACGAGCAGGAAGGGTCGTGAGGGCTGCAGCTGACTGTTTTCTTTTAGCCACATTTTTTAAACTCAGTGTTCCAATGAGAAAGATCTAAAAACGAATCGCTATTGATTTTCTCAGCTTCTAGAAGAGATGTGGCGCGTGACGCTGCCTCATCCATCAAATCTCACTCGCTGCGAGTGAGGCTCGCTCATCTTAAACTTTATTCACTCGTTTCAATGTCTGTGACTCTTAAGAATAAGCAAAGTCTGGCGCGTTCAAATTGCTTTGCAACCTGTGCGACTCTGTGTGATCTTAAGCCTCAGATGTTGCTAAGAATATAACAGCCTAAGAAATAGGAGCTGGAGTAGACCACACGGCCCTTCGAGCCTGCTCCGCCATTCAATGAGATCATGGCTGATCTTTGACCTCAACCCCACCTTCCCGCACTATCCCCATATCCCTTAATTCCCTTCGATCTCTGTCTTGAATATACTCAACTACTGAGCATCCACAGCTCTCTGGGGTAGAGAATTCCAAAGTTCACAACCCTTTGGCTGGAGTGTCTCCCCTGGCTGGAGAGTCTAGAACCAGGGGTCACAATCTCAGAATAAGGGGTCGGCCATTTAAGACCGAGATGAGGAGAATTTTTTCACTCAGAGGGTTGTGAATCTTTGGAATTCTCTGCCCCAGAGGGCTGTGAATGCTGAGTCTTTGAGTATATTCAAGACAGAGATTGATAGATTTTTGGACTCTAGGGGAATCAAGGGATATGGAGATTGGGCGGGAAAGTGGAGCTGAGGTCGATGATCAGCCATGATCTGATTGAATGGCGGAGCAGGCTCGAGGGGCCGTATGGCCGACTCCTGCTCCTAATTCTTATGTTCTTATGTTCTTTGAGTGAAGAAATTTCTCCGCATCTCAGTCCTAAAATGGCCGACTCCTTATTCGGAGACTCCCCAGCCAGGGGTAACATCCTCCCCGCATCTACCCTGTCAAGCCCCTTAAAAATCTTATGCCTGAGAATATGAAATCTATGCCCTAGAGATCGCGGGGGGGACAGTGTTGATTGGTCTTCGAGCGTTTCACCTTTTACACAACTGCCTTTCTGCAAAAAAAACACAACTGTGGCATTTAACACAGTGTCCACAGTATTATGTTAAAGGGATCCTTGGATATTTAACACTATTTCGAAGACGTGCTGGAGAGGGGGGCGGGGGGGCGGGGTTGTCCCCAGTGTCCTGGCCAATATTTATCCCTCAACCAACATCACTAAAACAAATTATCTGGTCATTATCACATAGCTGTCTGTGGGATCATGCTGTGCGCAAATTGGCTGCTGCGTTTCCTACATTACAACAGTGACTACACTTTCAAAGTAGTTAATTGGCTGTGAAGTGCTTTGGGATGTCCTGAGGTTGTGAAAGGCGCTATATAAATGCATAAGTTCTTTAAGGGAGTGCTGCATTGTCAGAGATGCTGGACTTTGGAAGAGACGTTAAACTGAGGCCCCACCAGCCTGTTCAGGTAGACACTGAAGATCCTGTCGCAATGATTCAAGAAGAGAGAGTTCTCCCACAGCAAAGAGCACCATATTTGGCCATTCATCTCAGTAATATTGCCAGAATATTGCTGCCACAGTTGCCTACATATCAATAGTCCAACAGCTTTATTTGAAATCACAAGCTTTCGGAGCGCTGCTCCTTCGTCAGCTGAAGTGAAGAGATACATATAGACACAGCATATATAGTCAGAGAACACTGCCAGATGATTACAGTTAATCTTTCTAACTGCCCTTTATCACACCTCGGCAGAGAGATAATCACGGCAATCAAAGGTGTGGATGGTGTCCAAACAGGTCAGTCAAGAAAACATTACATCAAAGACATGCAGGTGCAGCAGGCGGTGAAGAAGGCAAATGGCCTTCATAGCGAAAGGGTTTGAGTATAGGAGCAGGGATGTCCTGCTGCAGTTGTACAGGGCCTTGGTGAAACCACACCTTGAGTACTGTGTGCAGCTTTGGCCGCCTTATCTGAGGAAGGATGTTCTTGCCATGGAAGGAGTTCAGCGAAGATTCACAAGGCTGATACCTGGGATGGCAGGAATGACATACGAGGAGAGATTGGGTCGATTGGGCTTATACTCACTGGAGTATAGAAGAATGAGAGGGGATCTCATCGAAACATATAAAATTCTGACAGGTCTGGACAAACTAGATGCAGGAAGGATGTTCCCGATGGCCGGGGAGTCTAGAATCAGGGGTCATAATCTAAGGATAAGGGTAAGCCATTTAGGACAGAAATTAGGAAGAATTTCTTCACCCAGAGAGTGGTGAACCTGTGGAATTCTCTACCACAGAAGGTAGTTGAGGCCAAGTCATTAAATATATTGAAGAATGAGTTAGATATATTTCTTAAAGCTAAAGGTATCAAGGGATATGGGGAGAAGGCAGGTACAGGGTACTGAGTTTGGATGATCAGCCATGATCTCATCGAATGGCGGAGCAGGCTCGAGGGGCCGAATGGCCTACTCCTGCTCCTATCTTCTATGTCTATGGAGTCGGTGGAAATGTCAGTGGCTGGTCTTAGTCTAGTTCTTAGTGGGTGTCAGCCGTGGCTCAGTGGGTAGCACTCTCACACTGCCAGGTCAGAAGGTTGTGGGTTCAAGTCCCACTCCAGAGACTTGAGCACAAAAATCTAGGCTGACACTCCAGGGCAGTGCTGAGGGAGTGCTGCACTGTCAGAGGTGCCGTCTTTCAAATGAGATCTTAAACCGAGGCCCTGTCTGCCCTCTCAGGAGAGATCCCACGGCACTATTTTGAAGAAGAGCAGGGGAGTTCTCCCCGGTGTCCTGGGGCCAATATTTATCCCTCAACCAAAATCACTAAAACAGATGATCTGGTCATTATCACATTGCTGTTTGTGGGAGCTTGCTGTGCGCAAAATGGCTGCCACGTTTCCTACATTACAACAGTGACGACACTTCAAAAGTACTTCATTAGCTGTAAAGTGCTTTGGGACGTCCTGAGGTTGTGGAAGGCGCTATAGAAATGCAAGTTTGTCTTTTCTTTTAACAGAGAACACGAACCCGCCGCTAATTTGATAAAAAATCAACAATCCCGCCCAAAGACGCCCAAAGGCTGGATTCTCCTCCCATTGGTGGGTTAGCAGTGGAGCAGAATTAACGCCTGCCCACGGGACTCCGCCATGAACCCGCTGCAGTTTGCCCTCATTTGCTGGGCAGGCTGGGTTTGGATCGGTAACCCCGCTCCAAATAGGCTTGCCATTCCGAGAGGAAAAGGCACTGGTCTTCCTGCAGAGCAGCAGGTCGCAGTGGCCACAGTATCTGGCAGCCAAGGTGCAGCAGCTTCGAGGGTTTTCCGCAGCTGGAAGGGTCCTCGGGTTCTCGGAGGAATTTGCGGAGGTCCTTTTTGGCGGAAGCGAGGAGCGGAAGAGCAAGTCTGCTGGACTTGAGGGCAGGAGGCCCCATAAGATGGTGGTTCGACCTGTATGGAGGGAGGTGGCAGAGCCAGTGCTACTTCCATCACCCCAGGAACTGCCGCACAATGTGGGAAGATCTCACAAGTACAGCAAAGTTATGTCTAGGCCCTGTTGCCAATACACATTTACATGGAACCACACGGAGAAGGTACAGCACAGAAACAGGCCATTCGGCCCAACTGGTCCATGCCGGTGTTTATGCTGCACACGAGCCTCCTCCCACCCCTCTCATCTCACCCTATCAGCATAGCCTTCTATTCCTTTCTACCTCATGTGATTATCCCCTTAAATGCATCTATGCTAAATGCCACAACCACTCCCTGTGGTAGCGAGTTCCACATTCTCACCACTCTCTGGGTAAAGAAGTTTCTCCTGAATTCCCTATTGGATTTATTAGTGACTCTCTTATATTGATGGCCCCTAGTTTTGGTTTCCCCACAAGTGGAAACATCTTCTCTACGTCTACCCATTCAAACCCTTTCATAATCTTAAAGACCTCTATCAGGTCATCTCTTTTCGAGAGATCAGAGCCCCAGCCTGTTCAATCTTTCCTGATAGGTCTATCCTCTCAGTTCTGGTATCATCCTTGTAAATCTTCTTTGCACCTTCTCCAGTGCCTTTACAACTGGGTACGGTAGCAAAAGGTAAATCATGCTTGACTAATCTGGAATTTTTTGAGGCTGTAACTAGGGCAACACGGTGGCATAGTGGTTAGCACTGTTGCCTCACAGCGCCAGGGACCCGGGTTCGAATCTGGCCATGGGTGACTGTCTGTGTGGAGTTTGTCACATTCTCCCCGTGTTTGCGTGGGTTTCCTCCGGGTGCTCCGGTTTCCTCCCACAGTCCAAAAGATGTGTGGGTTAGGTTGATTTGGCTATGATAAATTGACCCTTAGTGTTAGAGGGATTAAATACGTGGGGTTACGGGAATAGGGTGGGATATGTGTTGGTGCAGGCTCGATGGGCCGAAATGGCCTCTATCTGCACTGTGGGGATTCTGTGTGATTCTGTGTAACTGGTAGAATAGATAAGGGAGAACCAGTGGATGTGGTGTATTTGGACTTTCAGAAGGCTTTCGATAAGGTCCCGCATAAGAGATTCGCGTGCAAAGTTAAAGCACATGGGATTGGGGGTAAGGTAGGTAAGGTACTGACTTGGATCGAAAACTGGTTGGCAGACAGGAAGCAAAGAGTTGGAATAAACGGGTCTTTTTCCGAGTGGCAGGCAGTGACTAGTGGGGTACCGCAGGGATCGGTGCTAGGACCCCAGTTATTCACAATGGCCCAGAAATTCGGGTCCCCACGGGTGAGTACGCGCAGTGTACTCACCCGTAGGGCCAATGGAAGTGCCGGTTTCGTGCATGCGCTGGAAACCGGAACTTCCGTTCTCTTGCAGGAAGGGGTTCGGAGGACAACCACGTGCGCCGGAGAAGCGGCACGCACGCATCGAACTTACATGATTTTCTCAGTTGGGGAAGTGCGGGTAAGTCCCTAGCAGCTGCGCTTGTAAAAAAACAGGAGTACAGCCTTGGCAGAAGCTCCGGAACGATCAGGAAGAAGAACTCTTTCAGCAGTGGGGCTACTAAATGGAACATTTTAAATTGTGATAGGGAGCAAAGTTATTTTCAGAAAGTCTGGGGTAAGTTTCCAACTTTAAAAATTTGTTAAAAACGGGTTTGGACCACGGCAAGTAGCGAGTAATTTTCATTTTATTAGATTTTTTAAAAAGAGCAATGCTATGATCACTGTCGTCTTCAAAATACTGGAATACGCACCAAATAGTGTTAAAAAAAAAATCAAAACTTTTGTGAGGAGGCTGAGCTTCAGTAAAGAGGCAATCGGCCGACTATGTGACATGTTAAAGGAGGACCTTCAAACACGCTCGAAGACCCGCACTGCCTTGTCAGTGAGCATGAAGGTAACCACAGCACTGAACTTCTTTGCAAGTGGGTCATTTCAGGCAAGCACCGGTGACATTTCGAACATCTCCAAATGCTGCGAGGGCCTGCATTCACCAGGTCACAGATGCCATTTTCCGTAGGGCTTCAGAGTTCATTGACTTTGACTTGTCCACTCGCCATCAGAAGGAGATGGCCCTTGCATTTTATACCATTGCTGGATTCCCCAAAGTGATTGGGGCCGTCGATGGAACCCATGTTGCATTGAAGGCACCAGTGGATGCACCTGTGACATACATCAACAGGAAGGGGTTTCATTCATTGAATGTCATGATAGTCTGTGATGCACACCTCAGGATCCTAAACGTGAATGCAGCGCACCGGGGAAGTAATCACGACTCCTTCGTCCTCCGTAACTCGAACTTATATGGCGCCCTCAGCACATTGCCTCCAGGATCCGCATGGATATTGGGCGACAAGGGCTACCTGCTAAGACCATGGCTGATGACTCCTTACCGCAAGACCAATAATGAGGCTCAGGAGAGATACAACCAGGCACACGTGTCCACACGGCAAGTGGTGGAGAGGACAATCGGACTTCTGAAATCACGCTTCCGGTGCCTGGACAGGTCAGGGGGGACCTTGCAGTATTCTCCTCAGAAAGTGGCAAGGATTGTGGTGGCCTGTTGTGCTTTGCATAACTTTGCCCTGCGGGAAGGACTGACCCTTAACCCTGCAGAGGAGCTCCCTGCTGAAATGGAGGACATGGACGATGCCAATGTGCCTGTGGCCAGGCCTGATGGGGAGGAGCCAAGTGCTGCCGAAAGTAAGGCTGCTCGGGAACTGCTAGTAGCCAACACCTTCACGAGGTGATGATAGTGTCACCTTGTACCTCCCCCTCCCCCAGCAAGGCAAAGAAAGGAACAGACACAATTTAAAGTGAAACAGTGAACTTTTATTGCAGCATCAAAGACTTTTGAGGTTCAGTTTTGATGTACATAGTTTATAACTTTTAAATGTTAACTAGCTATTTTCTACTTTTCAAACATTCGCAAACATAAATAGTTTAGAATAAAATTTGTAAACAGTTTAAAGTGACCTTTTTGGTTTCTTAGTGCAATAAAGACATTCAAGATGGAAACTAGCTATTTTCTAATTTTCAAACAGTTGTAATTTTATATATTTTTGCAAATAAAAAAGTTGACATTTTTTTCAAAGTGACTAGAGGCTGTACTTTTTAAATGAAAAGGTTACATGCACTCTCAGTCACAAATATATATTTCAATAAAAAAAGCAACGACAACATTTAACATTTAAATAAAACGAAACATTAAAGAATTGAACGATTTGCCCCCCCGCATCTGTGCCTGAGGGTCAAAGGAGGTGGATTGTGCAAAAGGTGGCAACCTACTGTCTCCTGTGCTTTCCCCCTCCCCGTGACCGGAGCCCTCTGCTGCCACTTGAAAGGCCCCCGTGTGCCATCTCTTGCCCTTCAGCAATTGCCTCCTGACAGGGTTGCTGCTGCTGCTGCTGCAAGGCAACGTTTGCTTGCATCACGACTGGCGGAGCAGCTGGCTCTTGGGCCCGCACTGTTTCTGCGCTGGGAGCAGGTAAGGGCGGTTCTGCGGGAGTCAAAGTAATGGCAGCAGAAAGTGGTTCAAGCATGTGCAAGAGTCGAACGAGAGACTCATTTATTTGATTAAGCGCCACTGTAACATGATCTTGTTTTTGCAACTGCAATACTATCTGATTAAGCGCCGTTTCTTGCTTTTGCAATTGCAAAATCATTACCAAGATCATCAGTTCCCTGCCTGATGGAGGCAAGAGAGTCAACTTTCTTCTCAGTAAGAGAACACATCGATTGCCTCAACCCTTCAATCTGTTGCACCTGAGCTTGTAAGTCATTCCGTTCTGTTGAATGTCTTTCTGCTTCTCCCACCTGCTCTGCGGTATCAGGCTGGTGTCTGTCTGTGGAACAACAGTCATCTGTGCCTGGCACAGAGCCAGAGGGGCCAGGAGATGGAGAGGTACTGTGCAGCCACCCAGGGTCCATACCCTCCTCTTCCACTAGCTGACAAAGCGCAAATTCCTCCTGCTCCTCCACCACCTCACTCACTGCTCCCACTGCATCAGCAACCCCTTCCCCAATGCCCTCTGCGGCCGCAGACTCAACGCACTGCTCATCCCCTGTGTGAGAGGTATGCTGTCCACCTGTGGAAAGGAAACAGTAAACATTTGCAAAGGTAAAGCATGATCTGCCACATCACAGAAGCTGATATGCAACACACACCTAACATTTTTAAACATATAGCTGGCCAGAGCAACTCACATTGATGTATACCAATGTCTGATTCTACACCGCACCCATGAGGACGGCCTCAACCGGGATCTTGGGTTCATGTCACGCTACATGTAACCCCACCTGACGTAGAGTCATCCAGACTCGAGTCGTCGTTGGCTTGTTCTCTCTACACAGATGCGGCCGGACCTGCTGTGATTTCCAGCAAAAAAAGTTTTTTGTTTTCCATCCAGACCCCAGCATCTGCCACATTTGACCCCTTGTGACCCCACCTCAATATCTTTGTTGTATTTTGCTATCGTCTTTGATGTAATGTTTTCCTGACTGACCTGGTTGGACACCATCCACACCTTTGATTGCCGTGATTGTCTCTCTGCCGAGGTGTGATAAGGGGCAGTTCGAAAGATTAACTGTAATCCTCTGGCAGTGTTCTCTGTCTATATATGCTGTGCCTATATGCATCTCTTCACTTCACCTGACGAAGGAGCAGCGCTCCGAAAGCTTGTGATTTCAAATAAAGCTGTTGGACTATAACCTGGTGTTGTGCGACTTCTCACTTTTGATTCTACACCAGCCAAGGGGCAACCGCGACTAAATCCAAACAGATGCTCGACCCTTTCCTCATGTTCGGATAAATCTCTTAGCGTGACAACACCACCGCCTGTCAGTGCACGTTCTCTGGCGTTGTGAGCAGTTTTACTCTGAAATGAAAACAGAAAATATGAAACGTCAGCTTTTTCTGCAAATCACACCCACCTGCTTTTGAAACATGGACACAGCCTGCTTTGCAGACAGGGTTTTTTTTTCCAATCACTAATTAAAATTTTACAACTCACACCAGTGGAATGAAGATAAGAGCACAATGGATGACCCTGAACTGGCCCCAAAGCCATAACATTTTATGGCAAGCTCATGTGCCTGCAGTCACTTGACTGCACACATGCATTGATTAGCTTTTTAAAACTAGTTCAGTTACATTTAGAGAACTATAACAGTTGACTTTTCTAATAACTGTCTAAACCTTGACAGATCGCAATAAATCACTACATTTCTTGCGGCATTGTTCCGCTGTCCGTGGAATGGTGGAGTTCGCGCTGACAGCCTGGGCAACTTCTGACCAAGCTATCATCTGTCCTTTTCGCGGCGCCCTGGACTTCTCATTCCCAATGATCCGCAGGCACTTCGCCTCAACCTCGTTGAGGAGTGTGCTGAGGTCATCGTCACTGAAATTCTGAGTTCTCTTAATGATGTGAACTGTGTTCATTCCAGCCATTTGACTTTGCTAATTAAATAAAATGAATGAAAAAAAATGCTTTCAGGGCTTTCAAAACTCTTTAAATTGCTTCAAATCTCTTTAAAACTATTTAAGATTCTTCCAATTCATGTAAAAGTCTTTAAAAGTTTCTAAAAGTTAGCAGAAGTTTCATAAAAATACAAAGAACCTACTTCCCATGTTGTTCTGCATCTACCAAAGCTGTGGAGCAGCTGCAAAAAATCGGGGGCGTGGCCTATGCAAATGCGACTTCTGAGGGCGGGTCTCCCCTACCCTCCGCGCCGGAGGTTCCGCGCACGCTGCGCTCCTGGGCGGTGTGACGTCAGACGTTGCCCGGGAATCATCTTCAGTAAAACGGAATCCCACGCGGGCCCACAGCTCAACGGCAGGCGCGCTAGGTAAGTGCGGGTCGGGGGCTTGCACCCGCGGGAAGCCTCCGACCCGAATTTCTGGGCCAATATATATTAATGATCTAGACGAGGGAACTAGATGTAATATCTCCAAGTTTGCAGATGACACAAAGCTGGGTGGGCATGTGTGCTGTGAGGAGGATGCAGAGAAACTCCAGTATGATTTGGACAGGTTGGGTGATTGGGCAGATGCATGGCAGATGCAGTATAATGTGGATAAATGCGAGGTTATCCACTTTGGTGGCAAAAACAGGAAGGCAGATTATTATCTGAACGGCAATAGATTGGGAAAAGGGGAAGTGCAACGAGACCTGGGTGTCCTTGTGCACCAGTCGCTGAAGGTAAGCATGCAGGTGCAGCAGGCGGTTAAGAAGGCAAATGATATGTTGGCCTTCATAGCGAGAGGATTCGAGTACAGGAGCAAGGATGTTTTGCTGCAGTTGTACAGGGCCTTGGTGAGACCACACCTTGAGTATTGTGTGCAGTTTTGGTCCCCTTATCTGAGGAAGGATGTTCTTGCCATGGAGGGAGTGCAGCGAAGATTCACCAGACTGATACCTGGGATGGCAGGAATGACGTATGAAGAGAGATTGGGTCGATTGGGCTTGTATTCGCTAGAGTTTCGAAGAATGAGAGGGGATCTCATTGAAACTTATAAAATTCTAACAGGACTAGACAGACTAGATGCAGGAAGGATGTTTCCGATGGCGAGGGAGTCCATAACCAGGGGTCACAGTCTAAGGATAAGGGGGAAGCCATTTAGGACTGAGATGAGGAGGAATTTCTTCACCCAGAGAGTGGTGAACCTGTGGAATTCTCGACCACAGAAGGCAGTTGAGGCCAATTCATTAAATATATTCAAGAAGGAGTTAGATATATTTCTTAAGGCTAAAGGGATCGAGGGATATGGGGAGAAAGCAGGGACAGGGTACTGAATTTGGATGATCAGCCATGATCTCATTGAATGGCGGAGCAGGCTCGAGGGGCCGAATGGCCTACTCCTGCTCCTATCTTCTATGTTTCTATGTTATGTTACTGGACTAATAATCCAGAGGCCTAGACTAATGATCTGGCTTTATGTGAGTTCAAATCCTACGCCAGCCAGCTGGAGAATTTGAATTCAGTTAATTAAATAAATTTGGAATTAAAAACTAGTATCAGGGGTATTGGATTGTCATAAAAACCCATCTGGTTCACTTCATGTCCTTTAGTGGAAGGAAATCTCCCGGTCTGGCCTGTATGTAACTCCAGATCCACAGCATTGTGGTTGACTCTTAACTGCCCTCTGCAGTTCAAGAAGGCGGCTCACCACCACCTTCTCAAGGACAATTAGGGATGGGCAATAAATGCCGGCCTTGCCAGTGATGCCCACATCCCATAAACAAATTAAAAAAAAAACTTTTTTTAATATGGAGACCAGAATGGCGCAGAGTACTCCAAGTGTGATCGACCACTCATATTGTTTTCACTCACCTCCCTGCCGAACACATTCTCTTTCTCTCTCAGCATCTGGGAGTCAAGGAAGCTCATTAATGCAAACGGCAATCTCTGACAACACTCAAGCACCATCTTAACGAACAACCACTCCGTCACGTCACACAGCCTCCACCGTGGCTTCTGCTAGTCTTCGAGGACACTTCATTTAAAGGCACCTCCTCATCTCATCATCATGACCTGCGTGCACTCATATCGGTCCATTCCACCCACGTGCCTTTAACATTCTCTCCTTTCCCGATTCAGATTCTCAGCACTCTCTGAGTTCCTCCCAGTGTCCTGGCCAATACTTACATCTCAACTAACATCAGTAAAAACAGATTATCTGGTCATTGTCACGTTGGCGTTTGTGGGAGCTTGCTGTGCACAAACTGACTGCTGCGTTTCCTACATTACAACAAGTGATTACACTTCAGCAAGTAGCTGATTGGCTGCAAAGCACTTTGGGACATCTTGAGGTTGTGGAAGGCGCTATATAAATGCAAGTCTTCCTTTTCTTCTTTCTCAATGCCACTGCTGCCTCCCTTCACCTGGCACGAGATACATTTTTCGGGGCTTCCGCTCATGAAGACCCAGTGATCTCTTTCCTCATCCAGGAGGGTTTGGAGGTCCACCTCACTGCTGCAATCTTCAGCTTCACTCTACTTTTACATGGGATTTGCGCTGGTGAAACGCCAAGGGGTATTAAAGTTAGTTGCCCCTGCCAACTATGAGGGACTCAACCCTGTAGAATGTCAGTGGATGTACCAGTGAGCACCAAGGAATGGCACCAAGACCCGTTTACCCTGTGCTTGCTGAGCGGCATTGGCTCCCAGTCCGGCAACACCTCGGGTTTCAAATTCTCATCCTTACTTTCAAATCCCTCCATGGCCTCATCCCTCCCTAACTCTGTAGCCTCCTCCAGCCCTACAACCCTCCGAGATCTCTGCGCTCCTTCAATTCTGGCCTCTCGCCCATCTCCGATTTTTATCGCTCCACCATTGGCGGCCGTGCCTTCTGTTGCCTGGGCCCTAAGCTCTGGAATTCCCTCCCTAAACCTCTCCTCCTCTCTACCTCTCTCTCCTCCTTTAAGACGCTCCTTAAAACCTACCTCTTTGACCAAGCTTTTGGTCACCTGTCCTAATAGCTCCTTAATTAGCTCAATGTTACATTTTGTCTGATTACGCACCTTGGAATGTTTTACTATGGTAAAGGCGCTATATAAACGCACATCGTCGTTGTCGTCCCAGCTCGGTGGAAGAGAGCAAAGTGTGGCAATTCTGAGCATCAACACTCAAATGTGGGTTCGGATGAAAGGTCATCGACTTGAAACGTTAACGCTGTTGTAATGCAGTAAGACGTCTTTACTCTTATACTCAAATCCTCTTGTAATAAAGGCCAACATACCATTTGTTTTCCTAATTGCTTGCTGTACCTGCATGTGAAAGGTGGGGGTTGGTAAATAATTGATAGATGAATAATGAATGATTAACCGAGGATTGAATGAAACACGGAGGGGTGGGGGAGGGGAGGGGGTCTGGCGGATGCCCAATTAACCGGAGTTTCCGTGCCTTCAGTGGGAGCGCTGATATTCCAGACTCGGACATCCCTGTATGAATTCTGTCCGACTGCAAAGTTTGGAAGTGGTCTCCGGTGGGATTGTGAGTTGGTGCGGACAAGACCTTCTCTCTTCAACATTAACCCAGAACATAAAAGCAAGAGGCAGGTTTCAGGAGATTTTGGAATTATTTATATAGCAGGCGGAATCATTGATCTGGTTCTGCCGATTTCAGGCACCACCCTTTGCCTCTGATGAGCGGAGACGAGCGAAATGCAGCCAGCTTTTCGGCTGAATAAACGTTTAGATCAGAAGCCCTCCTGTGGGGAGAGTTCTTTTGATGAGAATCCTTTGATCTTTTTTATCTGATTCCTCGTTCTTTTTTTTAAACCAGATGCAGAGCCATTTTCACTGAGTAATTCTGTGCTTTTCATATTTATTCCCTTTCGCACAATAGCAGAGTAGCGTCAGCTCATGAAGAATTGGATGCTTGGAATCGTGGAATCATACAGCACAGAGGGAGGTCATTCAGCCCATTGTGCCTGTGCCGGCTCTTTGAAAGAGCCATCCAATTAGTCCCACTCACCCGCTCATGCCCCATAGCCCTTTAAATTTTTCCTTTTCAAATGTATATCCAATTCCCTTTTGTAAGTTATTATTGAATCTGCTTCCACCGCCCTTTCAGGCAGCGCATTCCAGATCACAACAACTCGCTGCATAAATTCTTTATTCCTCATGTCTCCCTCTGGTTCATTTGCCAGTTCAGCTTCTCATTAACTGTCTACCTGCAGACACTAGAGATCATTCTTAGGCTTTCACCCAACGGTGTGGCTTTTTTGCTGGGGTACATTGACCAGAAACTTAACTGGACCAGCCACATAAATACTGTGGCAACAAGAGCAGGTCAGAGGCTGGGTATTCTGCGGCGAGTGTCTCACCTCCCAACTCCCCAAAGTCTTTCCACCATCTACAACGCACAAGGAGTGTGATGGAATACTTTCCACTTGCCTGGATGAGTGCAGCTTCAACAACACTCAAGAAGCTCGACACCATCCAGGACAAAGCAGCCCGCTTGATTGGCACCCCACCCACCACCTTAAACATTCACTCCCTCCACCACCGGCGCACCGTGGCTGCAGTGTGTACCATCTACAAGATGCACTGCAGCAACTCACCAAGGCTTCTTCAGCAGCACCTCCCAAACCCGCGACCTCTTCCACCTAGAAGGACAAGGGCAGCAGGCGCATGGGAACACCACCACCTCCAAGTTCCCCTCCAAGTCACACACCATCCTGACTTGGAAGTATATCGCCGATCGTTCATCGTCGCTGGGTCAAAATCCTGGAACTCCCTCCCTAACAGCACTGTGGGAGGAAGCCTGATGCATGTTTCGGACGGGCCGCCAAATGGGTGAACGCCACAACCGGCTACTTTGGGCGGAAGGCTTTTCAAATACGTCATTGTAGGACTCCCCTTATAATTTAGGTACAAATGGGTCGAGTGCGCACTGCGCAAGCCCCGTCTATTTGTATCAGGTGGTGAGTGGTCTAACCAGCGGTCCTTAAAGGCTCCACCGGTGGCCATTCCACCAAAGGGCCCCAAACTTTTGTTTCTTTTATTTTTTGTGGAGCCAGGAGTGGAAGGAACAGCTCTTGGCTTTAAGAACTATTCCATGGCCCTCTCCCAGCCCGTGCTTGCTCCTGCCCTGTCCTGTGTTTGGTACCCCCTCAGAGTACGAGATAGCCAATGTCCTATCCTTCCACATTGGGCAAGATGCAGTTAAGTGCCCGCCTGGCACCTCCAGCTCACCAGCGACAACCATAGGACAGGAGGAGGCCATTCAGCCCCTCTAGGGGAAATAGTTTCTCTCTCTCTACCCTATCAAATCCTTTAATCATCTTAAACACCTCGATTAGATCACCCCTTAATCTTTTATATTCAACGGTCTGATCTTCATTCCATTGACTTCAGTCGTGGAGGATCTGCAACAGATGGGAGACCCACTCCATCACCTCATGACCCAGGCACTGAAGGTGACAATTACCACACTGTCGCAGAAACGCTCGATGATGAAAGAGCGATGCAAATTGGTTTAAGATTTTCATATTTGGGGTTTTGTGTGCAGTCTATTTATTCAATGGCCCGTATTTTCCGATCGCGGAGGCCTGCGATCTGGAAAAATCTGCGCCCTTACCCGAGGGCTCCCGGGACGCACACGCTTCCGCTCCTGGGCCTCTCCAAACTCGAAGTGCGCAGGGCCCACGTATCCCAGAGGCGCATGTAGTTCGCAGCGTCCCTGGGATCACGTGGGCCATGGGGAGCCAATCACAGAAGGGAATCTTCGTTCATATATTTGACAGGAAGACCTTTCAAATATATGAATGGAGATCACCCCAAAAACATAGTAAAACTTTAAATAAATTTAAAAAAAAAATCACATTTTTAAAATGACTTGAAATTACAATAAATTAATTATTTTAAACAAAAATTTAATTTTTTGAAAAAAATAATCAAAGTTTTTTACGGGACTAAAAATAAACTTACCTTTTTTAAAAGTATTTTTAAATGATAAATCAGTGAATTTTTTTAAAAACTTTTTTGAACTCTTATCCTGGTAAAAGCAGGCCTTACGCCCCTGCTTTTACCAGGCGTAAGAATTGTAAGGGTTTTCTGCAGGCGGAAGGTCTCCAAAAAGCGGAACTATCCGCCCGCAGAGGCCCTTCTCCGAGGCAGCCGGAGGATCTGTCAAGACCATTCTTGACAGATCGGAAATGCCGATTTTCAGCGCATGCGCTGTGCATGCCTGAAACCGGCATTTCCGATGTGCCTACGGGTGGGTGCACAGCGCGTACACACCCGTAGGGATCGGAATATCTGGGCCAATATTTCTAGTGTTGGACTGGCCATGATGAGTAAATGTCGTTAACCAAACCCATGCCTAAAAAGAAAGTGGAACTGTAGTGGAAAGTAGAACTGCCTTCATCCCACTGTGATTGCCAAGTAGGAGGAGTAGGCGGCCATTTTAAAGCAGCTTCGAAGACTATTTGGAAGATTAGGAAGGGTAGGAAGAGTATGAATTGGAGGGAGGGTATTGTAAGAAAGCCTAGTTTTAGGCCTCTAATTTAGTTCAATAGGTTCGAGCCGACACCATTGGGTTACTATAATAGTTTATTTTGAGAAGTAAAACAAAGTTTGAGACATGCAAGTATCTAAGCAGTAATGAACAAAATGGAGCAAGCAATGATATTACCTGGTTCGATTTGGGTAGGGGTCATAACTGTGGATGCCTGTTGCTTCTTCCTGTTTACTTCTCCTGGATGCCTCTGTGCTAACAAAAGCCCAATTTCCCGATACTATACTCTAAAAAACAGACTGCGGCAAAATACATCCAATCAGGTATTTCCCCAATACACCCCTCATTCTACCTAATCCTATGGTCATATGGATAGCACGAACTTGTCCAGATGCAGCCAGTGCCTTGTGGCTCCCGTTTATCTCTCTTTTAGACTCTACACAATGGGTGGAATTTTCTGTACCTGGGCAGGTCAGATGTGGGCAATCAGCGTAGTGGGTCGCGACCCCGCTCCTCATTCCATGCCGCTCCTGAGATCGACTTTCCCCTTAATGGGGCCTATTAAGCCCGCCCAGTGCATTACCCGGCCCTATTAAATGGTGCGAGTCTGATGATGTCATCGATGATGCATTTTCAGCTGGGATATTTAAAGGAGCCCTGGCCACATTGCATTTGAAGGTTCATCTAGGATTGTGCGGGTACTGTACTGGAGCATTGGAGTGTTGCAAAGACTTGGAAACATGGCTGCACAGAGACAGAGGGCTGCACCCAGGTTTTCAGATGACTCCCTCCATATGCTTGTGGAGGGAGTGAGAGCACGCAGGGAGGTCCTCTTCCCTTTGGCTAGGCGGAAGAGACCTCCCCAGGAGACCAAACGAGAGTGGTTGGAGATTGCAGAGGAGGTCAACAGCAGGGATGTTGTCAGGAGGACCTGGGTGCAGTGCCGGAAGAGATTCAATGATCTGATGAGATCAGGAAAGGTGAGTACAAAGCCACACTCAACCTCATCCTGCTGTGCCTGTCACCACATCCCCATCACTCTGCCTTCCCAAGCCTGCTCCTGCACATCATTACTCACACCAACATACCTTACACGTCCACCCATCCCTCTCTCTCTATCTACATTATCGCATCCCCATCTGACTAACCACCCCTCACACTCACCCGCATCCTAATGCAATCATACCAACTAACAACACCTACGGAGACCATTTGGCATTGGCACCTTCTAAAGATGTTACCCATCCATTCCTTACACACATTTCACCACTCTCACTCAAACTCTCTTCTTTTCCTCCTTGCAGGAGAAGAAAGCCCACAATAAGAGGGAGAGGGAGAGAACCGGAGGTGGCCGTCCATCATTGGCCACCCTTAACTGCAGCAGAGGAGGCCACCCTGGAAGTGTCTGGAGTCGCAGAGCAGCTGGCGGTGGGAGACGGAGAGAGGGGGACATCTCAGCAACCTGGTGACAGAATTCAGAATTACATCTCATACAGCCACACAGCCTACATCAGTCACTCATATGGGGATTGAAGTCAGCAGGCAGTGAATGTTCATCATGTGCATAATGGTATCTGTACCCATTCTTGATGTGACATTTCTAAATCATCTCTTTACTCTCCCACAGGTCCATTAAGAGCCCCCCCTCACCACCCCCCCGGCCCCACTGTCCAGGAGGAAGAGGAAGACGACTCCTCAGAGGAGCCTCCGGCCTCTGAGGATGCAGCATTACCAGACATAAGTGCACCCAGCACCAGCGCAGAGACGCACACCTCGGTGGCTCTGAGATGACATAGAGTAGTGTTGTCACCTGGTCTGTCACAAGTCACAAGTGAGCAAGAGCAGATGGTGGAGACAGAGGCAGCAGTGGAGATTCCTCGTCGGAGGGCGCAGGACGCTCCCAGCTCTGCTCAGCTGCATGCAGACGCAGAGCCTCGGGGGCCATCCAGAAAGAGGGCGATCCTGGAGGGGCAGCAACAACTGCAGGAGGCTCTGACAGGTTTTGCGATGTCTGCAAATGTTCAGAGAATGGAGGAGTCCATCTCTAACATGAGCATCACCGTGTCAGAGGCGATGGCGACTGTAGGCTCTTCCCTGGAAAGCATGGCCACCTGCATGGAGCAGCTAATGCGCCACTCACAGGAGCACATGGTCTCTATGGAGAATAGATGGCAGACGCTCACAGATCTCTTCTCTAGGATGGATATCAATGTAGACGTGGGTCCTCATGGCCCCACTGCTGTGCAGCAAGGTGCTCTCCAGCTCCTTGCTAGCAGGGAAATGCGGGTGGCCCATGAGAGAGATAACGGTGAGAGATAACATGGAAGGGGGGGCTCCTCTCAAAGAGCTCACACTTCTCCCCCGTTGCCTCCCCCTCAGTCAGAGCCCCAGATGCCTCCTGGGATCGCGATGGCCGAGTCTGCCCCTGCACAGTCGCAGGAGGAGCAGATTTTGGCGGGGCCATCACAGGCCCCAAGACCCAGAGGACATCCGCCAAAAGTGTCTATGTAGTCGCGGCAGGGAAATGAGCAGCCTGCCTCTACCTCTGCTGAAGCCACATGGGTTGCACCTCGTAGAAGCACGTGTAAGAGAAAGATGAAACACAAGGGTAAGCACTTGGGTGTTTTAATAACTATTTGTGTTAAGTTTCCGTTATTCTGATGTCACAGATAAAAATAATTATTTTCACCACTTTCATGGTCAATGGCCAATTTTTTCTGCAACTTTGGAAGTGGCTTAGTGAGTTGGAGTGAATGATGAGACATAACGTTACCTCCAGCAATGGTGGTCAGTGTGAAAGGAATGGCCTGGTCATTGTAGGGATGCTTTATGGTGTTGCTGTGAGGTGTTGGGAGCCTGGTGCAGTATGTGGCAGCCATATGGGTGCAATGACTGAAGTTAAGTAAATCTGGCCATGATGAGCCCATCCCTGGCCTCCCAGGCAGCAATGTGCTCGGGTGCTGGTGGGATCTGGACCGTAGGTTCCTCCAGCTCCTCCTCTTCCTCATCATCCAGCTGATGCCCCTCCTCCTCCTCCTCCTCTGAAGAGGCTGTGCGCTCAGTGCCTTGTTCCTCATGCAGCGCTAATCCTCGCTGCTGCGCTATGTTGTGCAGGTCACAGCAGACCACGACGATTCTGGAGACCCTGGCTGGTGCGTACTGAAGGGCTCCTCCAGATCTGTCAAGGCATCTGAAGCGCATTTTCAGCATGTCTTATTGTCTGCTCTATGACACATTTGGTGGAACTGTGGCTTTCATTATATCTCTCCTCGGCCTCAGTACTTGGCCTCCTCAAGGGTGTCATGAACCGTGTCTTCAGTGGATAGCCCTTGTCTCCAAGCAGCCAGCCGGAAAGTCTGTTTGGAGGAGTGAAGAGCTGAGGGAGGGTGGACTGGCAAAGAACAAAAGAGTCATGGCAACTGCCAGGGAATTTGGCGCACACATGCATGATTATCTTCCTATGGTTGCAGACTAGCTACACATTGAGGGAGTGGAAGCCCTTGCGGTTGACAAAGACTCCTGGGTGATGATGGGGTGCCCTGATGGCCACGTGTGTGCAGTCAATGACGCCCTGCACCCGTGGGAAGCCAGCCGGAGTGACAAAGCCGAGCGCCCGCTCAGTAACGCTGGCTTCATCAGTGGCAAAGTTGATATCATTGGCTGACTTATCAACAGGACATCAGTGACCTGTGTGATGCATCTGTGGGCGGCCGACTGCGACATGTCGCAAATGTCTGAGCACTAATGAGTTCCATCAATGGCCACTGAACATCTGCCTCAGGTTCACAGACGTGGTTCCCGAGCAGCGTGATTCCCGTGGTCATCCAGTGAAATTGGAAAGGTAGGGTTAAAAAGACACTTAGGGGGTCTGGCAAGTACCTGATAATGAAGTAAATTCGCTCGGCCGCCTCTGCCGTTCGGGTGGCGGGTGCGCTGGCAAACGCGACCAAGTGAAAGGCGCGTGGGGAGGGGCGGGATGACGGCGGGTTCCCGACCCGCTCCGAGTTACTTCAACTTTCACTCCCCACCCGCCTCCAATCCCGCCCGCACGGACACCAGAAAACTCCGGCCAATGTTTTCCTGTTCGTGCAGATGATGACTCACCGTACAGACCTTGAAGATAACAACAGCTCCAACTGTAAGAAAGCTGTTTCAACATCATCTTTTCATGCATTCTGAAGAGTAAAAAATGATACGCTAACAAAACTTAATACTTAACTGCAATCTAGCAAAGTAATAAAAGGGATTATATTCGAACCGAGGGAAGGGTAGGAACAGTAGTGGACTGTGATCTTCTGCTCTGTGCGCTTGAGGCTGCAATTTTCCACCCATTCAAGTGACAAGTGGTGAACGAATCGGGAAAACATCATCCTCTACTCCAGCGCAAAAAACTGTTGACATGAGCTTGTGTGTAGGTCTGGAAGATTTGGTTAGAGGATGGTGTAGATGCCCCGACTCAGAGGGCTGTGTCAAATTTTGAGACATCTCTTAGCAACAGGAGAAGAGCACTTACATGGTGTTATCCTTGGCTCGGTGGTGTGACTCGTCTCTGAGTCACAAGGTTGTGGCTTCGTGCCCCCCTGCAGTGAGAGAGATTAATACTTTCGCACAGTGCTGAGTGAGTGCTGCAGTGTCAGATGAGACGTTAAAATGCATCCAAGTGGATGTGAAAGATCACCTGGCACCATTGGAGGAAGATCGGAGGGGAGTGTTCCTGGCCAACCTTCGTCCCTCAGCCAACAACACTAAAACAACAGGTTTATCTCATTGCTGTTTGTGGGACCTTGCTGTGCGCAAATTGGCTGCCAACTTTCCCCATATTACAGCAGTGACTCCACCAAACAGCAAGTCATTTGGAAAGCTCTGAGATTGTGATAGAGGCCGTATAAGTGCAAGTTCTTTCTTGTGGAATACTGCTGTGATGACCAGGCTGGCATATCATAAACAAAATTGAGAGGTCGCACAACACCAGGTTATAGTCCAATAGTTTTATTTGAAATCACAAGCTTTCGGAGCTATCGATTGCTCCTTCCTCAGGTGAAGTAAATTAGATACAGAATCGCCAAAGCATATATAGATAGAGAACAAAGCATGTGTACCTTACAATTGCAGACCACTAAATTAAATCATCCTGACTATCTGCCGAGGTGTGATAAAGTTAATTAAGTCAGCCAGGAAGGTACCACATCAAAGACATAGCAAGATACAACTGAGACAATGAGGTGTAGTCGCAGGGGTTCTAACGTGTCAAAAGCTGCCGTCTGTATGTAAAACGAAAAGCTTTAAAATTTTTACTTTTTTACTGGGAAAATTTTTACTTTTTTACTGGGAATCACATCTGTGAACAAGCCAACGACGACTCGAGTCCGGATCACGTCATGTATCGTGACATAAACCCAAGATCCCGGTTGAGACCGTCTTCATGAGTGCGGAACTTGGCTATCAGTTTCTGCTCGATGATTTTGCGTTGTCGTGTGTTTCTAAGGTTGCCTTGGAGAACGCTTACCCGCAGATCCGAGGCTGAATGTCCTTGACTGCTGAAGTGTTCCCCGACTGGGAGGTAACAATCCTGCCTGGCGATTGTTGCACGGTGCTCGTTCATACGTTGTCTCAGTGTCTGCATGGTCTCGCCGATGTACCATGCCGCGGTGCATTCTTTCCTGCAACGTATGAGGTAGACAACGTTGGCCGAGTCACATGAGTATGTACCATGTACCTGGTGGGTAGTGTCCTCACGTGTGATGGTGGTATCTGTGTTGATGATCTGGCATGTCTTGCAGAGTTTGCCATGGCAGGGTTGTGTGGTGTCGTGGTCGCTGTTATCCTGAAAGCTGGGTAATTTGCTGCGAACGATGGTACTTCTGAGGTTAGGCGGCTGTTTGAAGGCAAGTAGTGGAGGCGTGGGGATGGCCTTAGCGAGGTGTTTGTCGTCATCGATGACATGTTGAAGGCTGCGAAGAACATGGCGTAGTTTCTCCGCTCCGGGGAAGTACTGGACGACGTAGGGTACCCTGTTGGTTGTGTCCCGTGTTTGCCTTCTGAGGAGGTCTATGCGATTTTTCGCTGTGGCCCGTCGGAACTGTCGATCGATGAGTCGAGCGTCATATCCCGTTCTTACGAGGGCGTTTTTCAGCGTCCGTAGGTGTCCATCGCGTTCCTCCTCGTCTGAGCAGATCCTGTGTATTCGCAGGGCTTGTCCATAGGGGATGGCTTCTTTAACATGGTTAGGGTGGAAGCTGGAGAAGTGGAGCATCGTGAGGTTGTCCGTGGGCTTGCGGTAGAGTGAAGTGCTGAGGTGTCCGTCTTTGATGGAGATTCGTGTGTCCAGGAATGAGACCGATTCTGAGGAGTAGTCCATGGTGAGTTTGATGGTGGGATGGAACTTGTTTATGATATCGTGTAGTCTTTTCAGTGATCCTTTGCCATGGGTCCAAAGGAAGAAAATGTCGTCGATGTATCTGGTGTACAGCGTTGGCTGGAGGTCCTGTGCAGCGAAGAAGTCTTGCTCGAACTTGTGCATGAAGATGTTGGCGTATTGGGGTGCGAATTTGGTCCCCATGGCTGTTCCGTGTGTTTGGGTAAAAAAATGGTTGTCGAAGGTGAAGACATTGTGGTCAAGGATGAAGCGGATGAGTTGTAGGATGGCGTCTGGAGATTGGCTGTTGTTGATGTTGAGTACTGAGGCTGTTGCAGCGATGCCGTCATCGTGGGGGATACTGGTGTAGAGTGCCGATACGTCCATCGTGGCAAGGAGTGTTCCTGGTTCAACTGGTCCGTGGGTGCTGAGTTTCTGTAAGAAGTCTGTAGTGTCGCGACAGAAGCTGGGGGTTCCCTGTACGATGGGTTTCAGAATGCCCTCGACGTATCCAGAGAGGTTCTCACACAGGGTTCCATTGCCTGATACGATAGGACGTCCGGGTGTGTTGGCTTTGTGTATCTTTGGGAGGCAGTAGAAGTCTCCCACGCGGGGAGTACGTGGGATGAGAGCGCGTAGGATGTTTTGAAGGTCTGGATCGAAGGTCTTGATCAGTCTATTGAGTTGGCGGGTGTGTTCTTTGGTCGGATCTGCGGGTAGCTGTCTGTAGAGTTCCTAGTTGTCCAGTTGTCGGTATGCTTCTTTACAATAGTCCGTTCTGTTCTGTATGACGATGGCTCCTCCTTTGTCCGCTGGTTTGATGACAATGTTGCGGTTGGTCTTGAGAGCGTGGATGGCGTTGCGTTGTGCTCGGGTGACATTCTGGACTGTCTTGTGAGTGCGGCTGATGAATCTGGCGTTGATGCATCTCCTGACAGCTTGAGCATACATGTCAAGCTTGGGGCAGCGACCCTCCGGAGGGGTCCAGTTTGACTCTTTTTTCTTCGGTTGCTGCACTGCGAGTCCCTCTGTCTGCTGTTCTGGATCATTGATTGTCTCATTGGGTTTGTTGCTGACATCTTGGGATTTGTGGAAGTATTCCCGGAGCCTCATTCTCCTGATGAATTCCTCCGTGTCTGCCGCGAGACCGATGGGGTCCATTTTGGTGGTTGGGCAGAACTTGAGCCCTAGGGCGAGAACTTCGATTTCGTCTGGTTGAAGGGTATGGTCGGACAAGTTGACGATGGACTTCCCTGTGGTTGCAGCCGTGGTACCGGGGGAGGCTTGGTTGCTGCTGGTGGTGATGCCGAGTTTCTCAAGCTTCCTGTTCTTGATGCGCATGTAGGCAGCGTAGTTCCGTTGCCTCGTCTGTTTGGTGGTGTCTCGTAACTGGTCTGCTGTGTCCTGAGCACAGGCTGAGAGCATGGACTCTATCTTGGTTTCGAGGTTGTGGCGTTTGCTGTAGAGCTGGTGTACGAGATGGTTGAGGAGTGTGCGAGAGGTACGACGGCAGAGTCTCTCAGCGTAGTCTGTGTTGTATGTCGACTTGAGTGGGTTCGTGATCTGTAGTCCTTTCGGGATCTTGTCTGCTTTCTTGCATCTCTGTAGATACTTGATGTCGGTGTCGATATGCGCGATCTTCTTGGCGATTCTCTCCACTTTGAGCCGGCAGTTTGTGGTGTCGATAGTGGTCATGATGCGGAGATGCCGGTGTTGGACTGGGGTGGACAAAATTGAGAGGTCGCACAACACCAGGTTATAGTCCAACAGTTTTATTTGAAATCACAAGCTTTCGGAGCTATCGATTGCTCCTTCCTCAGGTGAAGTAAATTAGATACAGAATCGCCAAAGCAGATATAGATAGAGAACAAAGCATGTGTACCTTACAATTGCAGACCACTAAATTAAATCATCCTGACTATCTGCCGAGGTGTGATAAAGTTAATTAAGTCAGCCAGGAAGGTACCACATCAAAGACATAGCAAGATACAACTGAGACAATGAGGTGTAGTCGCAGGGGTTCTAACGTGTCAAAAGCTGCCATCTGTATGTAAAACGAAAAGCTTTAAAATTTTTACTTTTTTACTGGGAATCACATCTGTGAACAAGCCAACGACGACTCGAGTCCGGATCACGTCATGTATCGTGACATAAACCCAAGATCCCGGTTGAGACCGTCTTCATGAGTGCGGAACTTGGCTATCAGTTTCTGCTCGATGATTTTGCGTTGTCGTGTGTTTCTAAGGTTGCCTTGGAGAACGCTTACCCGCAGATCCGAGGCTGAATGTCCTTGACTGCTGAAGTGTTCCCCGACTGGGAGGTAACAATCCTGCCTTGCGATTGTTGCGCGGTGCTCGTTCATACGTTGTCTCAGTGTCTGCATGGTCTCGCCGATGTACCATGCCGCGGTGCATTCTTTCCTGCAACGTATGAGGTAGACAACGTTGGCCGAGTCACATGAGTATGTACCATGTACCTGGTGGGTAGTGTCCTCACGTGTGATGGTGGTATCTGTGTTGATGATCTGGCATGTCTTGCAGAGTTTGCCATGGCAGGGTTGTGTGGTGTCGTGGTCGCTGTTATCCTGAAAGCTGGGTAATTTGCTGCGAACGATGGTACTTCTGAGGTTAGGCGGCTGTTTGAAGGCAAGTAGTGGAGGCGTGGGGATGGCCTTAGCGAGGTGTTTGTCGTCATCGATGACATGTTGAAGGCTGCGAAGAACATGGCGTAGTTTCTCCGCTCCGGGGAAGTACTGGACGACGTAGGGTACCCTGTTGGTTGTGTCCCGTGTTTGCCTTCTGAGGAGGTCTATGCGATTTTTCGCTGTGGCCCGTCGGAACTGTCGATCGATGAGTCGAGCGTCATATCCCGTTCTTACGAGGGCGTTTTTCAGCGTCCGTAGGTGTCCATCGCGTTCCTCCTCGTCTGAGCAGATCCTGTGTATTCGCAGGGCTTGTCCATAGGGGATGGCTTCTTTAACATGGTTAGAGTGGAAGCTGGAGAAGTGGAGCATCGTGAGGTTGTCCGTGGGCTTGCGGTAGAGTGAAGTGCTGAGGTGTCCGTCTTTGATGGAGATTCGTGTGTCCAGGAATGAGACCGATTCTG
This sequence comes from Squalus acanthias, assembly GCA_030390025.1. Taxonomy (NCBI): domain Eukaryota; kingdom Metazoa; phylum Chordata; class Chondrichthyes; order Squaliformes; family Squalidae; genus Squalus; species Squalus acanthias. Next base: position 20,102,112 of record CM059450.1, read on the forward strand.
AGGAGTAGTCCATGGTGAGTTTGATGGTGGGATGGAACTTGTTTATGTTATCGTGTAGTCTTTTCAGTGATCCTTTGCCATGGGTCCAAAGGAAGAAAATGTCGTCGATGTATCTGGTGTACAGCGTTGGCTGGAGGTCCTGTGCAGCGAAGAAGTCTTGCTCGAACTTGTGCATGAAGATGTTGGCGTATTGGGGTGCGAATTTGGTCCCCATGGCTGTTCCATGTGTTTGGGTAAAAAAATGGTTGTCGAAGGTGAAGACATTGTGGTCAAGGATGAAGCGGATGAGTTGTAGGATGGCGTCTGGAGATTGGCTGTTGTTGATGTTGAGTACTGAGGCTGTTGCAGCGATGCCGTCATCGTGGGGGATACTGGTGTAGAGTGCCGATACGTCCATCGTGGCAAGGAGTGTTCCTGGTTCAACTGGTCCGTGGGTGCTGAGTTTCTGTAAGAAGTCTGTAGTGTCGCGACAGAAGCTGGGGGTTCCCTGTACGATGGGTTTCAGAATGCCCTCGACGTATCCAGAGAGGTTCTCACACAGGGTTCCATTGCCTGATACGATAGGACGTCCGGGTGTGTTGGCTTTGTGTATCTTTGGGAGGCAGTAGAAGTCTCCCACGCGGGGAGTACGTGGGATGAGAGCGCGTAGGATGTTTTGAAGGTCTGGATCGAAGGTCTTGATCAGTCTATTGAGTTGGCGGGTGTGTTCTTTGGTCGGATCTGCGGGTAGCTGTCTGTAGTGTTCCTGGTTGTCCAGTTGTCGGTATGCTTCTTTACAATAGTCCGTTCTGTTCTGTATGACGATGGCTCCTCCTTTGTCCGCTGGTTTGATGACAATGTTGCGGTTGGTCTTGAGAGCGTGGATGGCGTTGCGTTGTGCTTGGGTGACATTCTGGACTGTCTTGTGAGTGCGGCTGATGAATCTGGCTTTGATGCATCTCCTGACAGCTTGAGCATACATGTCAAGCTTGGGGCAGCGACCCTCCGGAGGGGTCCAGTTTGACTCTTTTTTCTTCGGTTGCTGCACTGCGAGTCCCTCTGTCTGCTGTTCTGGATCATTGATTGTCTCATTGGGTTTGTTGCTGACATCTTGGGATTTGTGGAAGTATTCCCGGAGCCTCATTCTCCTGATGAATTCCTCCATGTCTGCCGCGAGACCGATGGGGTCCATTTTGGTGGTTGGGCAGAACTTGAGCCCTAGGGCGAGAACTTCGATTTCGTCTGGTTGAAGGGTATGGTCGGACAAGTTGACGATGGACTTCCCTGTGGTTGCAGCCGTGGTACCGGGGGAGGCTTGGTTGCTGCTGGTGGTGATGCCGAGTTTCTCAAGCTTCCTGTTCTTGATGCGCATGTAGGCAGCGTAGTTCCGTTGCCTCGTCTGTTTGGTGGTGTCTCGTAACTGGTCTGCTGTGTCCTGAGCACAGGCTGAGAGCATGGACTCTATCTTGGTTTCGAGGTTGTGGCGTTTGCTGTAGAGCTGGTGTACGAGATGGTTGAGGAGTGTGCGAGAGGTACGACGGCAGAGTCTCTCAGCGTAGTCTGTGTTGTATGTCGACTTGAGTGGGTTCGTGATCTGTAGTCCTTTCGGGATCTTGTCTGCTTTCTTGCATCTCTGTAGATACTTGATGTCGGTGTCGATATGCGCGATCTTCTTGGCGATTCTCTCCACTTTGAGCTGGCAGTTTGTGGTGTCGATAGTGGTCATGATGCGGAGATGCCGGTGTTGGACTGGGGTGGACAAAATTGAGAGGTCGCACAACATCGAAAAATCGCATAGACCTCCTCAGAAGGCAAACACGGGACACAACCAACAGGGTACCCTACGTCGTCCAGTACTTCCCCGGAGCGGAGAAACTACGCCATGTTCTTTGCAGCCTTCAACATGTCATCGATGACGACAAACACCTCGCTAAGGCCATCCCCACGCCTCCACTACTTGCCTTCAAACAGCCGCCTAACCTCAGAAGTACCATCGTTCGCAGCAAATTACCCAGCTTTCAGGATAACAGCGACCACGACACCACACAACCCTGCCATGGCAAACTCTGCAAGACATGCCAGATCATCAACACAGATACCACCATCACACGTGAGGACACTACCCACCAGGTACATGGTACATACTCATGTGACTCGGCCAACGTTGTCTACCTCATACGTTGCAGGAAAGAATGCACCGCGGCATGGTACATCGGCGAGACCATGCAGACACTGAGACAACGTATGAACGAGCACCGCGCAACAATCGCAAGGCAGGATTGTTACCTCCCAGTCGGGGAACACTTCAGCAGTCAAGGACATTCAGCCTCGGATCTGCGGGTAAGCGTTCTCCAAGGCAACCTTAGAAACACACGACAACGCAAAATCATCGAGCAGAAACTGATAGCCAAGTTCCGCACTCATGAAGACGGTCTCAACCGGGATCTTGGGTTTATGTCACGATACATGACGTGATCCGGACTCGAGTCGTCGTTGGCTTGTTCACAGATGTGATTCCCAGTAAAAAAGTAAAAATTTTAAAGCTTTTCGTTTTACATACAGATGGCAGCTTTTGACACGTTAGAACCCCTGCGACTACACCTCATTGTCTCAGTTGTATCTTGCTATGTCTTTGATGTGGTACCTTCCTGGCTGACTTAATTAACTTTATCACACCTCGGCAGATAGTCAGGATGATTTAATTTAGTGGTCTGCAATTGTAAGGTACACATGCTTTGTTCTCTATCTATATCTGCTTTGGCGATTCTGTATCTAATTTACTTCACCTGAGGAAGGAGCAATCGATAGCTCCGAAAGCTTGTGATTTCAAATAAAACTGTTGGACTATAACCTGGTGTTGTGCGACCTCTCAATTTTGTCCACCCCAGTCCAACACCGGCATCTCCGCATCATGACCACTATCGACACCACAAACTGCCGGCTCAAAGTGGAGAGAATCGCCAAGAAGATCGCGCATATCGACACCGACATCAAGTATCTACAGAGATGCAAGAAAGCAGACAAGATCCCGAAAGGACTACAGATCACGAACCCACTCAAGTCGACATACAACACAGACTACGCTGAGAGACTCTGCCGTCGTACCTCTCGCACACTCCTCAACCATCTCGTACACCAGCTCTACAGCAAACGCCACAACCTCGAAACCAAGATAGAGTCCATGCTCTCAGCCTGTGCTCAGGACACAGCAGACCAGTTACGAGACACCACCAAACAGACGAGGCAACGGAACTACGCTGCCTACATGCGCATCAAGAACAGGAAGCTTGAGAAACTCGGCATCACCACCAGCAGCAACCAAGCCTCCCCCGGTACCACGGCTGCAACCACAGGGAAGTCCATCGTCAAATTGTCCGACCATACCCTTCAACCAGACGAAATCGAAGTTCTCGCCCTAGGGCTCAAGTTCTGCCCAACCACCAAAATGGACCCCATCGGTCTCGCGGCAGACACGGAGGAATTCATCAGGAGAATGAGGCTCCGGGAATACTTCCACAAATCCCAAGATGTCAGCAACAAACCCAATGAGACAATCAATGATCCAGAACAGCAGACAGAGGGACTCGCAGTGCAGCAACCGAAGAAAAAAGAGTCAAACTGGACCCCTCCGGAGGGTCGCTGCCCCAAGCTTGACATGTATGCTCAAGCTGTCAGGAGATGCATCAACGCCAGATTCATCAGCCGCACTCACAAGACAGTCCAGAATGTCACCCAAGCACAACGCAACGCCATCCACGCTCTCAAGACCAACCGCAACATTGTCATCAAACCAGCGGACAAAGGAGGAGCCATCGTCATACAGAACAGAATGGACTATTGTAAAGAAGCATACCGACAACTGGACAACTAGGAACTCTACAGACAGCTACCCGCAGATCCGACCAAAGAACACACCCGCCAACTCAATAGACTGATCAAGACCTTCGATCCAGACCTTCAAAACATCCTACGCGCTCTCATCCCACGTACTCCCCGCGTGGGAGACTTCTACTGCCTCCCAAAGATACACAAAGCCAACACACCCGGACGTCCTATCGTATCAGGCAATGGAACCCTGTGTGAGAACCTCTCTGGATACGTCGAGGGCATTCTGAAACCCATCGTACAGGGAACCCCCAGCTTCTGTCGCGACACTACAGACTTCTTACAGAAACTCAGCACCCACGGACCAGTTGAACCAGGAACACTCCTTGCCACGATGGACGTATCGGCACTCTACACCAGTATCCCCCACGATGACGGCATCGCTGCAACAGCCTCAGTACTCAACATCAACAACAGCCAATCTCCAGACGCCATCCTACAACTCATCCGCTTCATCCTTGACCACAATGTCTTCACCTTCGACAACCATTTTTTTACCCAAACACACGGAACAGCCATGGGGACCAAATTCGCACCCCAATACGCCAACATCTTCATGCACAAGTTCGAGCAAGACTTCTTCGCTGCACAGGACCTCCAGCCAACGCTGTACACCAGATACATCGACGACATTTTCTTCCTTTGGACCCATGGCAAAGGATCACTGAAAAGACTACACGATATCATAAACAAGTTCCATCCCACCATCAAACTCACCATGGACTACTCCTCAGAATCGGTCTCATTCCTGGACACACGAATCTCCATCAAAGACGGACACCTCAGCACTTCACTCTACCGCAAGCCCACGGACAACCTCACGATGCTCCACTTCTCCAGCTTCCACCCTAACCATGTTAAAGAAGCCATCCCCTATGGACAAGCCCTGCGAATACACAGGATCTGCTCAGACGAGGAGGAACGCGATGGACACCTACGGACGCTGAAAAACGCCCTCGTAAGAACGGGATATGACGCTCGACTCATCGATCGACAGTTCCGACGGGCCACAGCGAAAAATCGCATAGACCTCCTCAGAAGGCAAACACGGGACACAACCAACAGGGTACCCTACGTCGTCCAGTACTTCCCCGGAGCGGAGAAACTACGCCATGTTCTTCGCAGCCTTCAACATGTCATCGATGACGACAAACACCTCGCTAAGGCCATCCCCACGCCTCCACTACTTGCCTTCAAACAGCCGCCTAACCTCAGAAGTACCATCGTTCGCAGCAAATTACCCAGCTTTCAGGATAACAGCGACCACGACACCACACAACCCTGCCATGGCAAACTCTGCAAGACATGCCAGATCATCAACACAGATACCACCATCACACGTGAGGACACTACCCACCAGGTACATGGTACATACTCATGTGACTCGGCCAACGTTGTCTACCTCATACGTTGCAGGAAAGAATGCACCGCGGCATGGTACATCGGCGAGACCATGCAGACACTGAGACAACGTATGAACGAGCACCGTGCAACAATCGCCAGGCAGGATTGTTACCTCCCAGTCGGGGAACACTTCAGCAGTCAAGGACATTCAGCCTCGGATCTGCGGGTAAGCGTTCTCCAAGGCAACCTTAGAAACACACGACAACGCAAAATCATCGAGCAGAAACTGATAGCCAAGTTCCGCACTCATGAAGACGGTCTCAACCGGGATCTTGGGTTTATGTCACGATACATGACGTGATCCGGACTCGAGTCGTCGTTGGCTTGTTCACAGATGTGATTCCCAGTAAAAAAGTAAAAATTTTCCCAGTAAAAAAGTAAAAATTTTAAAGCTTTTCGTTTTACATACAGACGGCAGCTTTTGACACGTTAGAACCCCTGCGACTACACCTCATTGTCTCAGTTGTATCTTGCTATGTCTTTGATGTGGTACCTTCCTGGCTGACTTAATTAACTTTATCACACCTCGGCAGATAGTCAGGATGATTTAATTTAGTGGTCTGCAATTGTAAGGTACACATGCTTTGTTCTCTATCTATATATGCTTTGGCGATTCTGTATCTAATTTACTTCACCTGAGGAAGGAGCAATCGATTGCTCCGAAAGCTTGTGATTTCAAATAAAACTATTGGACTATAACCTGGTGTTGTGCGACCTCTCAATTTTGTCCACCCCAGTCCAACACCGGCATCTCCGCATCATATCATAAACATCCAGCTGTTGACTTCTGGACAATAAGAGCAAGCCCTAAATGAGGAGAAGACGGTCATTCCCAAAACCACTAGCCAGTAGGATCCATCCCTTGTGACTGTTTGGAAGAAATCCTGGGAGATCAGAGTTTGTACCCATGTCATGGAGCTCAACGCATGGACCTTTATGGATACGTGCCCTCTATTCCACCAGGCTGATGGTTTAGTGGCACTGAGAGAGAATATCATAGTCTGCTCTATGCCTCTCACATGGTTATTATAGAAAGAAAGACTTGCATTTCTATAGTGCCTTTCACCACCTCAGGACGCCCCAAAGTGCTTTACAGCCAATTAAGTACTTTTTGAAGTGTAGTCACTGTTGCAATGTAGGAAACGCGGCAGCCAATTTGCGCTCAGCAAGCTCCCACAAACAGCAATGTGATAATTACCTGATAATCTGTTTTTAGTGATGTCGATTGAGGGATAAAAATTGGCCAGGACATTGGGGAGAACTCCCCTGCTCTTCTTCAAAATAGTGCTGTGGGATCTTTTATGTCCACCAGAAAGGGCAGGCGGGGCCTCGGTTTAACGTCTCATCCGAAAGACAGCACCTCCGACAGTGCAGCATTCCCTCAGCACTGCACTGGAGTGTCAGCCTAGATTATGTGCTCAAGTCACTGGAGTGGGACTTGAACCCACAACCTTCTGACTCAGAGGCGAGGGTGTTGCCCACTGAGCCACAGCTAACGTCCCTTAACAGGAAGAAGACATGTTTACAGCCCACACTGCACCATGGGATCTGTTTGTGTATAATTGATCACTCCAGACTCTCTGTAACTCTCCTGGCTCTTTTATGAGAATCATGACTTTCATTTTAACAGACCAGAATGATGGCAGCCTTCTCTGCCATCTGACTGACCCCTTGGTCTTCACACTTGGGACAGTACAGGATGTTTCACCACTCGCTGCCGCCAGTGTGATGTGATATTCGGTAGTTTAATGAGCCATTCCATCGTGCAAAGGGTCTGCCTCACATCCCCCATGAACGAGAAGCCTCAGCCCCTGTGAGACCTCATATCCTTGTCACACAGCTCGGGGTTGCCCGTGCCTGCTGCACTGCAGTTATCCCTGGGCTGCACACAGTGACCGCAACCCCCCCCCCCCCCCCCCACCCCCGCGGTTCTCGGCCAGCATGGAGATGATTGGGTAATTGCCCCGCCAATCACGCCTGGAGACCGCACTGCTGTACACACTGACTGGGATCGATTTTACTCGCATCATTTCTATGATGTAACTATCCTCCACTCACTGCATCGTGCTGGTGAAATCACCCTGCTGCACTCGGGAGACTCTGCTGTACTTTCGGTCACAAGCCCCGCCCCGCCTCCAACTCCAATGTGTCTATTGACACCACTGTGTCACCCAATGAGTTGGAGGTGGGGCGGGACCTACGGCAGGACTCACAGCAAACAGAGTCTATTTACTCAGCAAACAGAGTCTATTTACTCAGCGAACAGAGTCTATTTACTCAGCGAACAGAGTCTATTTACTCAGCGAACAGAGTCTATTTACTCAGCGAACAGAGTCTATTTACTCAGCGAACAGAGTCTATTTACTCAGCGAACAGAGTCTATTTACTCAGCGAACAGAGTCTATTTACTCAGCGAACAGAGTCTATTTACTCAGCGAACAGAGTCTATTTACTCAGCGAACAGAGTCTATTTACTCAGCGAACAGAGTCTATTTACTCAGCGAACAGAGTCTATTTACTCAGCGAACAGAGTCTATTTACTCAGCGAACAGAGTCTATTTACTCAGCAAACAGAGTCTATTTACTCAGCGAACAGAGTCTATTTGGATTGGCTGGAGTTCCACGCCCGCCGGCACCTTCCCTCTAACCAAGGGGCCTTTCCATGTGTGAGTCTCGATGAGTGAGTCAGGAGCCATGATGTGGAGATGCCGGTGTTGGACTGGGGTGGACAAAAGTGAGAAGTCGCACAACACCAGGTTATAGTCCAACAGCTTTATTTGAAATCACAAGCTTTTGGAGCGCTGCTCCTTCGTCTGGTGAAGGAGCAGCCGCTCCGAAAGCTTGTGATTTCAAATAAAGCTGTTGGGCTATAACCTGGTGTTGTGCGACTTCTCACATGAGTCAGGAGGATATTGGACCCCAGATGGCAACACAGCTGCCCTCTAACCCAACTTTACTCGATACCCATACGTGCACACTTTCTGTTGGGGGGTCATTCGATCGAGATCGGGAGCAGGAAGTGTGGCTGATTTGTATTCCCTCTCCCGAGCGGAGGGTGCTGAGGTCAGTTGTGGACCTTCCCCCAACTGAGATCCGCCACCTCAGCCCAGACAGTGACTGTGTCACAGAGTGGGGAGTCACGGCTTCATAACTAGAGGTGCTGGAATATAAAGCGGAGGCGGGGGTGGGGAGGGGATTTGCTACAGCTGTACAAAGCCCTGATTAGACCACACCTGGAGCACTGTGAGCAGTTCTGGGTACCACACCTTCGGAAGGATATATTGGCCTTGGAAGGAGCGCGCCGTAGGTTTACCAGAATGTTACCTGGGTTGAAATTATGAGGAGAAATGACATAAACTAGGCTTGTATCCTTTGGAATATAGAAGGTTAAGTAAGGGGTTATTTGATTGACATTTTTAGAATTTTGAAAGGAATTGATAGGATAGATTGAGAGAGACTTTTTCTGCTGGTGGGGGGGTCTAGGACAAGGGGACAGAACCTTAAAATCAGAGCCAGGCCTTTCAGGAGAGATGTTAGGAAACATTTCATCACGCAAAGGGTGGTAAGAATGTGGAACTCTCTCCCACAATAATCAGCAGATGCCAGCTCAGTTAATAATTTTACATCTGAGATCGATAGATTTTTGCTGGCCAAGGGTATTAAGGGATATGGAGCCGAGGTGGGTGGATGGAGTGAGGATACAGACCAGCTGTGATCTCACTGAGTGGCGGAACAGGCTGGAGGGGCTGAATGGCCTCCTCCGGTTCCTCTACGCTGGGCTCCCGAATTGATGATTCCGCTTCATCAGCTGTGTGTCAAAGGACAGGGGCAAGGCCTACTCCCTCCATGGGCGAAGGAAAATTGTGAAAATAACCCGTAAAAAACACGACCAAGCTCCCTGATTGGCTCAGCGTGGTACTGAGACACACAGACCAGAAGGTCCCAGGTCCAACCCCTGCTCTGTGCTGAGTCGGGCCATCTCCCGCTGGGACAGGGAGGTAGAAGTGTTGTACTCGGCCTCCACACCCCTGTGTCTATGGAGGTTCCCTAGCCACTGACTCCATCCCTCTCCCTAACATCTATCTGAGGCTGAACCACATTGTTCGCAACCTTGGTGTCATATTTGACCCTGAAATGAGCTTCCGACCACATATCCGCAGCATGACAAAGACCGCCTACTTCCACCTCTGTAACATCGCCCGTCTCCGCCCCTGCCTCAGCTCATCCGCTGCTGAAACCCTCATCCATGCCTTTGTTACCTCTAGACTTGACGATTCCGGGACTTGACACTCCTGGCTGGCCTCCCACATTCCACCCTACGTAAACTTGAGGTCATCCGAACCCCGCACCAAGTCCCGTTCGCCCATCGCCCCTGTGCTCGCTGACCTACATTGGCTCCCGGTTAAGCAGCGCCTCGATTTCAAAATTCTCATCCCTCCTTGGCCTCTCCCCTCCCTATCTCTGTAATCTCCTTCAGCCCCACAACCCCCCGAGATCTCTCCGCTCCTCTAATTCTGCCCTCTTGAGCTTCCCTGATTATAATTGCTCAACCATTGGTGGCCGTGCCTTCTGTTGCCTGGGCCCTAAGTTCTGGAATTCCCCGCCTAAACCTCTCCGCCTCACTACCTCTCTTTCCTCCTTTAAGACGCTCCTTAAAGCCTACCCCTTTGACCAAGCTTTTGGTCACCTGCCCTAATATCTCCTTATGCGGATCGGTGTCAAATTTTTTGTCTTAAAATACTCCTGTGCAGCGCCTTGGGATGTTTTACTATGTTAAAGGCGCTATATAAATACAAGTTGTTGTTGTTGTTGTTGAGGTAATATGGTGCGTTCCTGATCCTGAGCAGCACCCAGCGACCTCCTCCAGAAAGTGCATGTGGATGATGTGCCTTTGTTACCTCCAGACTCGACTATTCCAGTGGTCTCCTGGCCGGCCTCCCGCCTTCCACCCTCCGTAAACTTGAGCTCATCCAAAACTCTGCTGCCCCGTGTCCTAACTCGCACCGAGTCCCGTTCACCCATCACCCCACCCCGTGCCCACTGATCGACATTGGCTTCCAGTCTAGCACCTCATCTACCACCTTAAACATTCATTCCCTCCACCACCGGCGCACCGTGGCTGCAGTGTGCACCATCTACAAGAGGCACTGCAGCAACTCGCCAAGGCTTCTTTGGCAGCACCTCCCAAACCCGCGACCTCTTCCACCTAGAAGGACAAGGGCAGCAGGCGCATGGGAACACCACCACCTCCAAGTTCCCCTCCAAGTCACACACCATCCTGACTTGGAAGTATATCGGCCGATCCTTCATCGTCGCTGGGTCAACATCCTGGAACTCCCTCCCTAACAGCACTGCGGGAGCACCTTCACCACATGGACTGCAGCGGTTCAAGAAGGCGGCTCACCACCACCTTCTCGAGGGCAACTAGGGATGGGCAATAAATGCCGGCCTTGCCAGTGACGCCCACATCCCGTGAACGAATTTTAAAAAAGCCTCAGATTTAAAATTCTCATTCTGATTTTCAAATCCCTCCATGACCTCGCCCCTCCCTATCTCTGTAACCTCCTCCAGCTCTACAACTCCTCGAGATCTCTGCGCTCCTCCAATTCTGGCCTCTTGCGCATCGCCAATTTTCATTGGCGGCCGTGCCTTCAGCTGCCTGGGCCCTGAGCTCTGGAATTCCCTCCTTAAAATGCTCCGCCTCTCTCTCCTCCTTTAAGATGCTCCTTAAAACCTACCACTTGTCTCCTGTCCTAATATCGCCTTATGTGGGGAGTCCTGCTTTAAATCATCAGATTGGGCTAGACCTGCTATTTCCTGAGCGGTGGTGCAGTGTGTGTGGGGCGGGGGGGGGGTGTGGGCAGTGATAGCACTCCCACCACCCCCCAGGCCAGACATGTTGGGAGGGCGACCGTGGGCCAGAAGAGGTCCAGGCAGGTACGTTTAAAAAAATGAATTAGGCCTCCTTGTGGGCCAGGAGAGGCAGTAGTGATTCACCGGGCCTCACGAGGAAGGCCTTGAGCCTCCCTTGTCCCAGGCTCCTCCCCTCAGCTGACCGTCACCGACCGATCCCACGGGTACCTGGCTGCGGCCTCCTGCCGTCGAACCCCCCGCTCCCGCCCCTCGGCCAGGGAGTAGATCGGTGGATCGGGCTGAGTTCGGGCAGGACTCCGGGAACGTTTACGGGAATGAGGCCCAGCCCTTACGAGTTGCTGCATCTGTGTGGAACTTCACCCTCCACGGACTAAACCATCAGCAAAGAAGGTGAGAAAATTAGAAGAGTAAAGTCGCAACATTTGGACAAAAAAAGTAGTTCATGGAGGTTGAAAGTATTTCCAGCCTCCATCGAGCAGATCATCATTGATCAATAGTTTGTTCTCTTCACACGAGGTGCTGTCAGGCCCCCTGTCCATCATCCCCGAGAGTTCTATTGATCGATTTGTCAACGAGTTGTGAATTCAGGTGACACAGATGCTGAACGCCCCAGCGCAACCAATCACAGCCAGCAGATCCCACCGTCACCAACAGCCTATGGGGGAAAAATTCCGTTGGTTAGCGCCCCGCCCCCGAGGCACTAACGGGGCGCTAGGAACTCAGCGCCCAGGCGCGCCGATTTTAGCGCCACTCGCGAAATTGACCAGTCGTTTTGCGGCGGTGCTAAACACTACCCGCCACGACCTCCTGCGCCCGCAGATTGCGACGTCAGTCAAGCATGCAATACCCCGGTAGCGCCCCAGACCGGATATTGAGTCGCGCCCCCTGCCTTAGCGCCTGCCGCTAGGAACGACAGGTAGAGGGGAATGTTTTCAAGTCGGGAAGGGGCTGGGGGAGCGCTATTTAAAGGCGGGGTGAGTCTGGACCTATGGCCCTGATAATAACTCCGAGGCATGTTGGGAGCGGGGGGCGGGGTCCGATATCGGGTGGGAAACCCGGAAGATCTTTCAGTGCGCCTGTCTGCAGCATTTTAACTCAGCCACCTTATTATAATTTTACTTGCGGGTTTGGCCTTGATTGCGGGGCGCCAGTGTGGTGCGGGGCTGCGGGCGTGGTGCGGGGCGCCGGTGTGGTGCGGGGCTGCGGGCGTGGTGTGGGGCGCCGGTGTGGTGCGGGGCACCGGTGTGGTGCGGGGCTGCGGGCGTGGTGTGGGGCGCCGGTGTGGTGCGGGGCACCGGTGTGGTGCGGGGCTGCGGGCGTGGTGCGGGCCCACATGGCACGATCTCAACTGGAGCATTTCAAGGGCCAATCCAAAAATGGAATTTGGAGGAGTTTGGAGTTTGCACCAAGAGAGGGAGAAGTTTCATCGTGGATTTAGTACAGGATAAGGGGGTCGGCCATTTAAGACCGAGATGAGGAGGAATTTCTTCACTCAGAAGGTTGTGAATCTTTGGAATTCTCTGCCCCAGAGGGCTGTGGATGCTGAGTCTTTGAGTATATTCAAGGCTGAGATCGATAGATTTTTGGACTCTAGGGGAATCAAGGGATATGGAGATCGGGCGGGAAAGTGGAGTTGAGGTCGAAGATCAGCCATGATCTTATTGAATGGTGGAGCAGGCTCGAGGGGCCGTGTGGCCGACTCCTGCTCCTGTTTCTTATGTTCTTATGTTCTTAATTCTCTGATTTAAATATTCAAATCGCTAACCCGCCTCTCCGGAGGGTGTTACGCACTCGCAGCTGAGTGAGTTGGACCCGGAAGCCGGCACGTTGGAGCCACATTCCGGACGCGCTGACACCTTGGCTGATTTTAGCTGTCCACCTGAACCCAGGGCGCTGCTCAATGTTAAAGCTCCTCTCCCTGCCGCAGGTTAAGCAGACAGTGTTGACGCACAGCTTCTGACACCAGCTGCAGGAGAACGGAGGCTTTAAGGCCACGTGACACTTTTCAAGGCCGCAGCATCGGCCTGCTGAGCTGCTGAGAGATATTGAGAAAGAATTGGCTTTGTGCGACTGTACAATGTGTCTCATTTCAGAATCTCGTTTTTCAGGGTTCTTGTCACACTGTCTTTATTGAGTTACAACATTTTTACAGGAGAATTGGAGATATTCCCTCAAGCTTCGTAATAAGGTGGACATAAGATCGAGAGGGGGGAGCAGAGTTGCAACTGAACGGTTCTGACATCTTCAGAAACCAATGGTCGAGTTGTGGAGGTACAAAGCAGAGGCCTACAGTTCAATTACAATCTGTCTTCACACAAACTCCAGCAGAGGAGCACCGACAGTTCTGGTGTGACACTTCCAATTCCCACACCAGTCATCATCGCGGCCTCTTGCAATGAGATTGACAATTAGTATTGAACTGCTGTATGAGAGGACTGTGAACACTTCTGGCCTCCGTATTAGAAAAAGGATATAGAGGCACTGGAGAAGGTGCAAAAAAGATTGACTAGGATGATATCAGAACTGAGAGGCTATACCTTAGCAGGAAAGATTGAACAGGCTGGGGCTCCTTTCTCTAGAAAAGAGAATGCGATGCGGAGATGCCGGTGTTGGACTGGGGTGGACAAAAGTGAGAAGTCGCGCAACACCAGGTTATAGTCCAACAGCTTTATTTGAAATCACAAGCTTTCGGAGCGCTGCTCCTTCGTCAGGTGAAGTTGGACGAAGGAGCAGCGCTCCGAAAGCTTGTGATTTCAAATAAAGCTGTTGGACTATAACCTGGTGTTGTGCGACTTCTCACTTTAGAAAAGAGAAGACTGAGGGGAGAACTGATAGAGGTCTTTAAAATTATGGAAGGGTTTGATGGGGCAGATGTAGAGAAAATGTGTCCACTTGTGGGGCAGATCAGAACTAGGGACCATTAAATCATAGAATGGTTACAGCACAGAAGGAGGCCATTCGGCCCGTCAAGCCCATGCCGGCTCTCTGCAAGAGCACTTCAGCGAGTGCCACTCCCCCGCCCTTTCCCCGTAGCCCTGCAAATCTTTTCCTTCAGGTACTTATCCAATTCCCCATTGAAGTTACTTTGAATTCTAACCCTAACCCCGCCTCCCCCCCCTCCCCCTCATTTGTTTCCTATCTTTCCTGTCAGCCGTGGCTCAGTGGGCAGCACTCTCGCCTCTTAGTCAGAAGGTTGTGGGTTCAAGTCCCACTCCAGGGACTTGAACACATAAAGCTAGGCTGACTCTCCAGGGCAGTGCTGAGGGAGCGCTGCACTGTCGGAGGAGCCGTCTTTCAGATGAGACGTTAAACCGAGGCCCCATCTGCTCTCTCAGGTGGACGTAAAAGATCCCATAGTCACTATTTCGAAGAAGAGCAGGAGAGTTATCCCCGGTGTCCTGGGGCCAATATTTATCCCTCAACCAACATCACTAAAACAGATGATCTGGTCATTATCACATTGCTGTTTGTGGGAACTTGCTGTGCACAAATTGGCTGCCGCGTTTCCCACATTACAACAGTGACTACACTCCAAAAAGTACTTCATTGGCTGTAAAGTGCTTTGAGACGTCTGGTGGTCGTGAAAGGCGCTATATAAATGCAAGTCTTTCTTTTCTTTTTGCTGAATGCCTGTAGCCAGGAATATTAAGTTCCCAATCCTCCCCTAATTTGAACCAAGTCTCTGTTATTCCCACTAGATCATAGTCCCATGTGATGACTTGTGCCTGCAGCTCACCAACCTTATTTATCGTGCGACGGGCATTTACTCTGAACCCATCGTAGACTGCCTCGCATTTGCCTCCAGTCTGATCCCTCCTACTTCTGAACTATTCTTTATTGTGGTGATATTTGCCACTCTGAGCTCTTCGTTTCTCCTTTCTAATATTTCATCCTGGTGTCCATCCCCCTACCAAATTAGTTTAAACCCTTTAAATATAAGATAGTCATGAATAAATCCAATAGGGAATTTAGGAGAAACCTCTTCACCCAGAGAGTGGTTAGAATGTGGAACTCGCTCCCACAGGGAGTGGTTGAGGCGAGTAGCGTAGACGCATTTAAGGGGAAGCTGGATAAACACATGAGGGAGAAAGGAATAGAAGGATATGTTGATAGGGTGAGATGAAGAGGGGTGGGAGGAGGCTGGTGTGGAGCATAAACACCGGCACGGACCAGTGGGTCCGCTTGGCCTGTTTCTGTGCTGTACGATCTATGGAATTCTATATGTAAATATGTGTCATTTTAAGCTTTGAGCCGATGCCCGCGAGCAACTCGGTGAGATTGCTCAAATTCATTTCACACTGGACCCTTAGGTTGACTGTTGAAGGAGATTGTGATCCTATAGTCTGGGCTGGATTGGAACCCAACTTCCAGTGGAATAAAATGATAAAGTACAGTACAGAGGGAGGACAATTCTTTTAGAATTCATCTCCACCCTCCAATCATCGCCTCTTCCCAATCTCATCCAAGAGCTTCACGGAGACCAACAGCCCTCCAGCACCTCATTATTAGGATATATTCGGATCTAAATCTCGTGGGAGTGGGCTCACAGTCCACAACTACCAATAGGAACAGGAGGAGGCCATTCAGCCCCTCGAGCCTGTTCCGCCATTCAGTTAGATTGTGGCTGATCTGTATCTTAACTCCATCTACCCGCCTTGGTTCCGTAACCCTTCATACCCTTGCCTAAAAAAATCTATCAATCTCCGTTTTGAAATTTTCAATTGACCCCCCAGCCTCAACAGCTTTTTGGGGGAGAGAGTTCCAGATTTCCACTACCCTTTGTGTGAAGAAGTGCTTCCTGACATCACCCCTGAATGGCCTGGCTCTAATTTTAAGGTTCTGCCCCCTTGTTCTGGACTCTCCCACCAGAGGAAAGAGTTTCTCTCTCTCTATCCTATCAATTCCTTTAATCATCTGAAACACCTCAATTAGATCACCCCTTAATCTTCTATACTCGAGGGAGTACAAGCCCAGTCTATGCAACCTGTCCTCACAATTTAACCCTTTTAGCACCGGTATCATTGCGGTGAATCTGCACTGCACCCCCTCCCAGGCCAATATATTCTTTCTGAAGTGCGGTGTCCATAGTTCAACAGAAATCGCCAATCACATTCTACAATATAGATGTTGGTGGTATGTGAGGAAGGTGGAATCACAGCTGAGTTCAATCCTGCCCTGAGCCCCACATCCACTTTCAGACAGGAGCCAATCAGATGATTATTATCCTCTGTAGCTCAGGGCCGCTGACGCCAATTGTACTGCATCCTCCACCGCTGTGGTCACGCAATCCAGTGCAAAGGGTCAAACCTGCGGCCATCCTGGTCCTCATGGTTCACTATCACGCTGATAAGAACATAAGAAATAAGAGCAGGAGTCGGCCATACGGCCCCTCGAGCCTGCTCCACCATTCAATAAGATCATGGCTGATCATCGACCTCAACTCCACTTTCCTGCCCGATCTCCGTATCCCTTGATTCCCCTAGAGTCCAAATATCTATCTATCTCAGCCTTGAATATACTCAAAGATTCAGCACTCACAACCCTCTGGGGCAGAGAATTCCAAAGATTCACTACCTTCTGAGTGAAGAAATTCCTCCTCATCTCAGTCTTAAATGGCAAACCCCTTATCCTGAGATTATGCCCCCTAGTTCTAGACTCTCCAGCCAGGGGAAACAACCTCTCAGCATCTACCCTGTCAATCCCCCTCAGAATCTTGTATGTTTCAATGAGATCACCTCTCATTCTTCTAAACTCCAGAGAGTATAGGCCCATTCTACACAATCTCTCATCATAGGACAGCCCTCTCATCCCAGGGATCAATCTAGTGAACCTTCGTTGTACCGTCTCCAAGGCAAGTATATCCTTCCTTAGATAAGGAGACCAAAACTGTGCACAGTACTCCAGGTGTGGTCTCACCAAAGCCCTATATAATTGTAGTAAGACTTCCTTACTCTTATACTCCAACCCCCTTGCAATAAAGGCCAACATGCCATTTGCCTTCCTTATTGCTTGCTGTACCTGCATGCTAGCTTTCTGTGTTTCTTGCACGAGGACACCCAAATCTCTCTGAACACCAACATTTGAAAGTTTCTCACCATTTAAAAATGATTCTGTTTCAATGGGATTGAATTACCTTGCCCTTTTCTGGCACACTTACCGTGTTTCCGGAGCCCTTCCGCAATCCACATGCCAAGTCACCACTGTCCTGGTTTAAATATGTCAAAACGACAGCTAGTGCCGACAGCAGCTCCACGTTTCCTGGGTTTGGACCGCTGTTACACTCGGAGTAAGTCACACTGAGTTACCAGCTCCTACGCTCAGGGTACGTTACACTTGATATTGTTCTTCCAACTCCCGAGTCCAAATCATCGATGTAAATGACCTTTACCCGTTCCTGTGCTTCTTCTAGTTGCCACCTGAGGGCAGTGGTTGGCTGCTCATTGCTCTACAGAACGTCCATGGGACTGAGGTGGTCTCCATCTCCTGTCAGCTTGCTCCTTGGCAGCTGGGTGTCTTCCCAGCAGCTCCATGACCTTCTCCTAAGGGGCCAAGGTTCTGTTGGCCTTTATTTCAAGGGGGTTGGAGTATAAAAGCAGGGAAGTCCTGCTACAACTGTACAGGGTATTGGTGAGACCACACCTTGAGTACTGCGTGCAGTTTTGGTCTCCTTATTTAAGGAAGGATATACTTGCATTGGAGGCAGTTCAGAGACGATTCACTAGGTTAACTCCAGAGATGAGGGAGTTGACTTATGAGGAAAGGTTGAGCAGGCTGGGCCTATACTCATTGGAATTTAGAAGAATGAGAGGGGACCTTATTGAAACATATAAGATACTGAGGGGGCTCGACAAGGTAGATGCAGAGAGGATGTTTCCCCTCGTGGGGAAATCTAGAACTCGGGGGCATAGTTTCAGAATAAAGGGTCGCCCTTTTAGAACTGAGATGAGGAGGAACTTCTTCTCTCAGAGGGTTGTAAATCTGTGGAATTCTCTGCCCCAGAGAGCTGTGGAGGCTGGGTCATTAAATACTTTTAAGGTGGAGATAGACAGATTTTTGCAAGATAAGGGAGTGAAGGGTTATGGGGAGCGGCTTTGAGCCCAAGATCAGGCATGGTCTTATTGAATGGCGGAGCAGGCTCGAGGGGCCAAGTGGCCTATTCCTGCTCCTATTTCTTATTATGTTCTTATATTCTTAAGTCTGTGGAACCTCTTTCCCATCCCTGTAGAAGTTGAGGCGAGCGAACCAACTGACATTGGAGAGGTGACGCGAGAGTTTGGGGGGTGGGGAGGTATGAGGCTGTTAAAGTGGAGGAAGGAGTTTTAGTCTTGTTCATGTAAGGGGATTGCTGTGAGGGGAGCTGGATAACCATAGCACAAGGTGTTGAGTAGAAGACCCCCGTAACCAAAGAGTATTGTGAAGTGCCATTTACACCTCATCTAGAGCCATCTTTCGTTTCTTAACTTGTCCCATTACCATCTGCTTTTGCCTCGCAGCATCATCCCTTTTGTCTCTTAATCTCTCCTGCCTTCCCGCCTATCACAGACCTTCCCCTTTGTTCTTTCCTCCCCTCCCCCCTTTCCCTGCCACTACATTTGCTTAAAAACCTGTTCCATCTCCAGCTTTTTCCAGTTCTGACGAAGGGTCATCGACCTGAACCGTTAACTCTGTTTCTCTCTCCACAGATGCTGCCTGACCTGCTGAGTGTTTCCAGCATTTTCTGTTCGCATTTCAGATTTCCAGCACCCGCGGTATTTTGCTTTTGTATTGTCAAGGGTTAGTTGAGCAAGTGTTGGCGCAAGAGGGTGAGTGTGTGTCCAGGGTGGGAGAGAAACTCAGTTGAGGATGTGGATCTTTTTTTGCAGCACTGTTCTGCAGTCCTGGGGGTGGTGGGGGGGCTGAGGGAGTTTGGCACTCAGTGCCAGTGAGAATTCTGGGGGACTTGGTAATGCCCCCACCCAGGAGTCTCTTTGTCCGGCCTCCAATGCCCTCCAGCAGGGCTTGCGGGTCTGAACGAGAGAAGTTGCTCTCCTCTGCCTCGATGCCCTGCCCGGCTGCCCTCTGGACACAGGTGAGTGCTTAGAATTCAGTCCAAGTGTAATAAAAATATTGCTGAGACATGCAGTGAAGTTATTAGAGTGTGAAGTGAAAAAGCCACACAACTGGTTGCCCCTCTGTCTGTTGCTGAAGAATACGGGCTGAACTGGAGGTTTTTTAAAAAAAGATGCACAGAAATTTCCAGGTGCTGCACCTGCTTGCACTGGTTTTACACCAATGCCCGCAGCAATGAGAATGTAATGAGCTGACCCAGGAAACTTGCGTCTAACTCCCTCTGGAGGTGCAACGGCGGCGGAAAATCATTTTAGGACAATGGCTGCACATTTCCTCCAGGCTGTGGAATGTAACATAGAAACATAGAAAAATAGGAGCAGGAGTAGGCCATTCGGCCCTTCGAGCCTGCTCCGCCATTCAATATGATCATGGCTGATCCTCTATCTCAATACCATATTCCCGCTCTCTCCCCATACCCCTTGATGCCTTTTGTGTCTAGAAATCTATCTATCTCCTTCTTAAATATATTCAGTGACTTGGCCTCCACAGCCTTCTGTGGTAGAGAATTCCTCAGGTTCACCTCCCTCTGAGTGAAGAAATTTCTCCTCATCTCAGTCCTAAATGTCCTACCCGGTATCCTGAGACTGTGACCCCTCGTTCTAGACCCCCCCAGCCAGGGGAAACATCCTCCCTGCATCCAGTCTGTCTAGCCCTGTCAGAATTTTATACGTTTCAATGAGATGCCTTCTCATTCTTCTAAACTCTAGTGAATACAGGCCTAGTCGACTCCATCTCTCCTCATACGACAGTCCTGCCATCCCAGGAATCAGTCTGGTGAACCTTCGCTGCAATCCCTCCATGGCAAGTATATCCTTTCTTAGGTAAGGAGACCAAAACTGCACACAGTACTCCAGGTGTGGTCTCACCAAGGCCCTGTATAACTGTAGTAAGACATCCTTTCTCCTGTACTCAAATCCTCTCGCAATGAAGGCCAACATAGCATTTGCCTACCTAACTGCTTGCTGCACCTGCATGTAAGTCACTGCGACGGAGCGGGAACCGCCCTGAGGAAATCCCCACCAAATGTATTCATCCACAGAGAGGAGCGAGGCAGGGACGAGATTTTTTTTACTCTAATTTAAAAAGCAGTAATAGGGACCCGCAGGCTCCCCAGTTTCCTTTTTACGGAAGCAGGCTCTAATCTCCAATCGCGGGTCTGAAAACACACTGTTCAATCCTGTTATCGTTTTTGAAAATGAAGTTGGCGGCTGAGGGGAGCGAGTTGCAATCGCCTGCACCAGTGAACTATCGCCACTGTACAAAGCGCAACTGCACAATGGTGTCGTTCCTGCTGCAGACTACCCCATCCCTGGAACAAGATGCGATATAAAGAGGTTACTGCCTGAGGTTTAAAGTCAACCGAAGGAGACGAATGCATTAGCACCTGTGCGTCAGACTCAGCGCTGCGTTATCAATGAGTTATTTGAGCAGTCATGAACGATCACAGTTTCCATATCTTTTTATTTTTAATTGAGAAATGTTAAATGCGGGGCCAAGGATATTCCTGTGAGCCCGAAGTTGGGAAAGAGTTGGAGCAAAGAAAGAGCTTTCATTTTATATTGCTTTCTTCAGAACCTCGGGACATCTACAGCGCTTTTCCCCCAATGAAGTACTTTTTGACGTGTAGTCACTGTTGTAATGTAGGAAACGCGGCAGCCAATTTACGCACAGCGATAAATGACCAGATAATCTGTTTTAGTGATGTTGATTGAGGGATAAATTTTGGCCCCAGGACACCGGGGCTAACTTCCCTGCTCTTCAAACAGTGCCGTGGGATCTTTCATGTCTACCTGAGAGTGCAGATGGGGCCTCGGTTTAATGTCTCATCCGAAAGACAGTGCAACACTCCCTCAGCACTGCACGAGAGTGTCAACCTAGACTTTTGTGCTCAAGTCTCACTGGAGTGCGGACCTGAACCCACAACCTTCCGACTCAGAGGGTGCTGCCCCCTGAGCCACGACTGACACCTAATTACTAAAGAAACGAAGTAGCAGTGATTCAATGCCATCAAACTCGAGCTTTAAAAGTTTTGTAGATCGTGGAGGAGGGAAAAACTGAGAGAGGTAAGGAATCCCTCACTTTTGAGGGAGTAGGTTGGTTTGTGCTTATTTGGGACAATAGGCTACAACAATTCGTGACTCACAACCTGGAGTATATGTGTCAGCCGTGGCTCAGTGGGCAGCACTTTTGCCGTTGGGTCAGACGGTCGTCAGTTGAAGTCCCACTCCAGAGTCTTGAACACAAAATCCAGGCTGACACCTCAGTGCGGTGCTGAGGGAGCGCTGCACTGTCGGAGGTGCCGTCTTTTCGGATGAGACGTTAAACCGAGGCCCCGTCTGCCCTCTTAGTGGGGTCTTATCGATGGGAGCAGGGGATAGACTTTTGTCACCCAAAAGCTATCCGGTGACCTTGATTTTCTTCCCTGAAGAGCTCAGGGAGGCCTGAATTTCAACGAGTGAATGTATTGTGACAATTTCCAGCAAATCTCGTGTTGATGTGAAGGATCCTCTGTATGTTGTCACACGCAATCTGCGCACTGATGAACTAGAAGTCCTCCCTGCTGAGGTCGTTGAGGGGGTTTTCTAGGGGAGTGTGGGTGTCATTGTTTGCACCCTGAACCTTGGGGAAGCCAGCAATCCTGTGAAGGTGGGCGACCCTATCTTACTGTAATGCCACTCCTGCGCAGGATACAAGGATTTACGATACTCCTCTCAGTGCTAGCCTCCAGACTCTCTCTCTCTGCCTCATATGCTAAAAGTGGAAAGGAAAAGACCAGGTGGTCCCGCAAGTCTGTCCCATTCAATCACGTTACAATGAAGCAACAGGGGTACGGTAGCATAGTGGTTATGTTACTGGACTAGTAATCCAGTAATACATGAGTTCAAATCGCACCACGGTAGCTGGGGAATTTAAATTCAGTTAATTAAATAAAAAGCTAGTATCAGTAAAGGTGACCATGAAACTACCGTCTGGTTCACTAATGTCCTTTAGGGAAGGAAATCTACCGTCCTTACCCGGTCTGGCCGATATGTGACTCTGGACCCACAGCAATGTGGTTGACTCTGAAATGACCTAGTAAGCCACTCTAGTTGTATTCAAGAAGGTGGCTCAGCACCACCTTCTTGAGGGCAATTAGGGATGGGCAATAAATGCTGGTCTTGCATTAAAAAAAAACATGACCCTCCATGATTCCCAAGCACCAGCAACCACTTTATCTCCTCATAGAGGCAAAAAGTCAGATAAAAGAGCCTTTGGCTAAATACAGCAAGTTAACATGCAGGTACAGCAAGCAATTAGGAAGCAAAATGGTATTGCAAGGGGGTTGGAGTACAAGAGTAAGGAAGTCTTACTGCAATTATACAGGGCTTTGGTGAGACCACACCTGGAGTACTGTGCACAGTTTTGGTCTCCTTACCCAAGGAAGGATATACTTGCCTTAAAGGGAGTGCAACAACAGGAATTAGATAGATTCCTGGGATGAGAGGATTGTCTGATGAGGAGAGATTGAGTAGAATGGGCCTATATTCTCTGGAGTTTAGAAGAATGAGAGGTGATCTCATTGAAACATAAGATTCTGAGGGGGATACACAGGGAGGATGTTTCCCCTGGCTGGAGAGTCTAGAACCAGGGGTCACAGTCTCAGGATAAGGGGTCGGCCATTTAGGACTGAGATGCGGAGAAATGTTTTCACTCAGAGGGTTGCGGATCTTTGGAATTCTCTGCCCCAGAGGGCTGTGGATGTTCAGTCGATGAGTATATTCAAGATTGAGATCGATAGATTTTTGGATACTAAGGGAATCAAGGAATATGGAGATCGGGCGGGAAAGTAGAGTTGAGGTCGAAGATCAGCCATGATCTTATTGAATGGCGGAGCAGGCTCGAGGGGCCGTATGGTCTACTCCTGCTCCTATTTCTTATGTTCTAATTCAAGGGAAAAACAAATTCTGGGAAATTCCACTCCAATCCCCAAAGGAAATCAAAAATTAATTCCAGATAATAACAGCTTCACTTTTGTCTCTTTAATTTATTGATATTATAATGGTCATTGCTCATGTCCTCTCTCCTCTCTTGGTCCTCTGAAGCCCCTAATATACTGTACTCCATGCTTTGCTTCTCCCTGTATCCTCACTGTGTTAAAAATCAAGTCATCATAGTGCTCCTTCCTATAACCATTCTTTCCTAGGACCTCAAAGCTGTGGAACTCCTCACCTCTCTCTATCTTAGGAACATAGGAACAGGAGTAGGCCATTCAGCCCCCTTGAGCCTATCACCATGGGAACAGGAGTAGGCCATTCAGCCCCCTCGAGCCTGTCATCACGGGAACAGGAGTAGGCCATTCAACCCCCTCAAGCCTGTTACCATAGGAACAGGAGTAGGCCATTCAGCCCCCTCGAGCCTGTCACCACGGGAACAGGAGTAGGCCATTCAACCCCCTCGAGCCTGTTACCATAGGGACAGGAGTAGGCCATTCAACCTCCTCAAGCCTGTCACCATGGGAACAGGAGTAGGCCATTCAGCCCCCTCGAGCCTGTCACCACGGGAACAGGAGTAGGCCATTCAGCCCCCTCGAGCCTGTTATCATAGGAACAGGAGTAGGCCATTCAGCCCCCTTGAGCCTGTTATCATAGGAACAGGAGTAGGCCATTCAAAAGTCGTCCCTTTGTCCTATAATGTAGAAACTTTTAAAACTGAAATTTGACAGCACTGACCCACTACTCCTTTCTTCCCTACTCCTTTCAATGTGGGCCTAGCACTAACGGCCTTGGCTCTTCACTTACATTTCTCAGTAAAAAATAAATAAATAGGAGGAATAGTATTGCTCACTGCTGCTCATGAAATCAACGAGTTCTGAGACTGACACACTGGTGCCAAATAAAGGGCAGCTTTGATGCTGCGGCCTCACTCCTACTAAGAATTATGTTGTGGTGAGACTGTTCAACCCCATATAACCTATAGACAAAGCAGGCTTTCATCCCATTACTCTACATTATATGGTAGCATAGTGGTAGAGGCCTAGACTAATGATCAGGGCACATGAGTTCAAATGCCAACTGGGGAATTTAAATTCATTTTTTAAAATAAATCTGGAATAAAAAGCTAGTATCAGTAATGACCATGTTGTAAAAACTCATCTGGTTCACTAATGGCCTTCAGGGAAGGAAATCTGCCGCCCTTACCCGGTCTGGCCTATATGTGACTCCAGACCCACAGCAATGTGGTTGACCCTTACAGGCCCTCTGAAATGGCCCAGCAAGCCACTCAATTGTATCAAACCACTCGGAAAAACACCTCACGGACTGCAGCGGTTCAAGAAGGGCGGCTCACCACCACCTTCTCGAGGGCAATTAGGGATGGGCAATAAATGCCGGCCTTGCCAGTGATGCCCGCGTCCAATGAAGAAAAAAGAAATTAAATCCAAGTCTCAGGAAAGTGAAATGGAAACAAGTTAACCCACTCCAGTTGACTGAGGTACTCTTAAAATGGGATTGAAATGGCAATCTCACTCAGAGAGGCCACAAGGATAGATCGTGTAGAAGATCATACTCATAGTACTACTACTATCACAACTAAAGAAAGACTTGCATTTATATAGCGCCATTCACATCCCAAAGCGCTTTACAGCCAATAAAGTGTAGTCACTGTTGTAATGTAGGAAACGCGGCAGCCAATTTTCACACGGCAAGCTCCCACAAACAGCAATGTGATGATGACCAGATCATCTGTTTTTGTAATGTTGATTGAGGGATAAATATTGGCCCCAGGACACCGGGGATAACTCCCCTGCTCTTCTTCGAAATAGTGCCCTGGGATCTTTTACGTCCACCTGAGAGAGCAGACGGGGCCTCGGTTTAACGTCTCATCCGAAAGACGGCACCTCCGACAGTGCAGCACTCCCTCAGCACTGCACTGGGAGTGTCAGCCTGGATTTTTGGACTCAAGTCTCTGGAGTGGGACTTGAACCCACAACCTTCTGACTCAGGTGAGGGTGCTGACCCACTACTGAAGCAGCAACTGCGTGCATTTAACAGCACCTTTAACATAGGAGAACAGAGGTGTGATCAAGCATTGACACTTAGCCAAAGAAGGAGATATTGGCCAGTTAGTTAATTAAAAAAAAAAATCATTTGCAGGATATGGGCATCACTGACAAGGCCAGCATTTCCTGCCCATCCCATTTCAGATGGTAGTTAAAACTCAACCACATTGCTGTGGGTCTGGCGTCACATATAGGATAGGATAGCAGATGGGTTTTTAAACGACAATTCAGTAGTCACATGGCCACCATTACTGATACTAGCTTTTTATTCCAGATTTATTTAACTGAATTCAAATTCCCCAGCTGCTGACGTGGAGGATTTGAAGATCTTGTCCCCAGATTCTTAGGCCAGGCCTCAGGATTACCAACTCGCCTCTGAGTCAGAAGGTTGTGGGTTCAAGTCCCACTCCAGGGACTTTGTAGCACTTAAAGCTAGGCTGACACTCCCAGTGCAGTGCTGAGGGAGTGCTGCACTGTCGGAGGTGCCGTCTTTCAGATGAGACATTAAACCAAGGCCCCGTCTGCTCTCTCAGGTGGATGTAAAAGATCCCATGGCACTATTTCGAAGAAGAGCAGGGGAGTTCTCCCCGGTGTCCTGGGGCCAATATTTATCCCTCAATCAACATCACTAAGAACAGATTATCTGGTCATTATCACATTGCTGTTTGTGGGAGCTTGCTGTGCGCAAATTGGCTGCTGCGTTTCCTACATTACAACAGAGACTCCACTTCAAAAGTACTTAATTGGCTGTAAAGAGCTTTGAGACGTCCTGAGGCAGTGAAAGGCGCTATAGAAATGCAGGTCTTTCTTTTCTTTTGAACATTATCATTATGCTACCGTTCCCTCAGTGACCTTCCCTAGTTCCTAGCGAAGAAAGCCTTCAACCGTGGAGTCATGAGATCCAAGTCAAAAGCACAGAAGACATTTGCGGGTAAAACACTGATTAATTCAAATCTGAAGCGACAGAGAATTTAAGTACAGTCTAGAGCACAGAAGTGGTGTAAATTAATGTGCTGCCAGGTGCATTTTCGGCTGGAGCGATCCTCTCAGCTCAGGGAGCTTTGCTGAGAGCAGCTGAAAGTTAATTAATGCACAGATAGAAATGAATTGGTGGCAGGGAGATTGCGATTCGGAGACTGCTCTCTGATATTCTTCAATTCTTGTGTTCTTCCGAGGTGATGCACCCTGCACCTTTGGGTAGAAGTAATTGTGTAATATGCTGCGGCTTGTTGTGCTGTGGATTTCATCTTGTTTATACTGTGGTGTACTGCTCCTCTGGGTAAGCAGCAGTGCCCAGAACTGTGCACGGTTTTGGGCTCCTTATCTGTGGAAGGATATACTTGCCTTAGAGGCAGCGCAACGAAGGTTCACTAGATTGATCCCTGGGATGAGAGGGCTGTCCTATGATGAGAGATTGTGTAGAATGGGCCTATACTCTGGAGTTTAGAAGAATGAGAGGTGATCTCATTGAAACATACAAGATTCTGAGGGGGATTGACAGGGTAGATGCTGAGAGGTTGCTTCCCCTGGCTGGAGTGTCTAGAACTAGGGGGCATAGTCTCAGGATAAGGGGTCGGCCATTTAAGACCGAGATGAGGAGGAATTTCTTCACTCAGAGGGTTGTGAATCTTTGGAATTCTCTACCCCAGAGGGCTGTGGATGCTGAGTCGTGGAGTATATTCAAGGCTGAGATCGATAGGTTTTTGGACTCATGGGGAATCAAGAGATATGGAGATCGGGCGGGAAAGTGGAGTTGAGGTCGATGATCAGCCATGATCTTATTGAATGATGGAACAGGCTCGAGGGGCCGTATGGCTGACTCCTGCTCCTAATTCTTATGTTCTTATGGTGTACAGGCAGATGCTGAGTAAACCTTTATTTACTCTGCACCAAGCCCAAAATGTCACCTTCTACTGCCTTTGACACAGTTGACCACACCATCTTCTTCCAACACCTCTGTTCTGTAGTCCGTAGGACTGCCCTCATCGGTTCCACTCTTTCTTATCCAACCATAGCCAGAGCATCTCCAGTAATGGCTTCTCTTCCCAACACCCAGCCCCCCACCCCACCCCCGCACTGTTATCTCCAGAGTCGCCCCAAGGGCCTGTCCGTGGACCCCTCCTATTTCTCATCTACATGCTGCCCCTCAATGACATCATCCAAAGACACGAGGTCACGTTCCACATGTACGCTGAGGACACCCAGCTCTACCTCACCACCACCTGTCAGGACCCCTCCACTGCCTCTGTGTTGTCAGATTGCGCATCCAACATCCAGTCCTGAATGAGCTGCAACTTCCTCCAGTTAAAGATTGGGAAGACCAAAGCCATTGTCTTTGGACCCTGTCGCAAACTCCGTTCCCTCGCCTTCGATTCCATCACCCACCCCAGCCACTAGAAGAACATAAGAATATAAGAAATAAGAGCAGGAGTCGGCCATATGGCCCCTCGAGCCTGCTCCGCCATTCAATAAGATCATGGCTGATCTTCGACCTCAACTCCACTTTCCCGCCCGATCCCCATATCCCTTTATTCCCCTAGAGTCCAAAAATCTATCTATCTCAGCCTTGAATATACTCAAAGACTCCGCATTCACAGCCCTCTGGGGCAGAGAATTCCAAAGATTCACAACCCTCTGAGTGAAGAAATTCCTCCTCATCTCGGTCTTAAATGGCCGACCCCTTATCCTGAGACTATGCCCCCTAGTTCTAGACTCTCCAGCCAGGGGAAACAACCTCTCAGCATCTACCCTGTCAATCCCCCTCAGAATCTTGTATGTTTCAATGAGATCACCTCACTCTTCTAAACTCCAGAGAGCATAGGCCCAATCTACACAATGGGCTGGATTTTCAATGACCTTTGGAGTCAGGTTTGGAGGCGTGTGGAGGGTTAAAGTTGCGGGGTCGGGGGTCCCAACCCCATCCCGCCTTCACGCAATTTTGACAAAATCGGTCGCGGGGTTCCCGACTCCGTCCCACCTCCAAGAGGCAGGAGAGGCCATTAAAGCCCTGAACAAGCCTAAATTGGCTCTGTAATGCCATTTTGAAACGTTTTAGCTAGTTTAACCCTTTTCCGACGTGAAGTACGCCTGATGTGAAACACGCCAGTGAAACCTGGCGGGAGCACAAGTGGATAGCTGACTATCAGCTGGAGGTCCACTATTACAACGGAGATGTGATGAAGGTAGTAGTAGTATTAGGTATGAAAGTCGCCTCTGATGCTGCTGCATTGTCTTCAGAGACTGCCTGGCCTTGCTGTGATTCTCTCTCTCTCTCTCTCTCTCTCTCCTCATTTTGCATCCAGGTCCACTCACAGCAAAAGCCAGACAGTCTCTGAGACCAGGCAGCCTGCAATGATGACATCATCAGAGGCGACTTTCCACTGAAACCACTAATTAGTTCATGGGTTCCCACATGCTGGAACTCAATTGCCCAATTAAGTGAAAATTGCATCATTCATCCATATTAATCTGGAGTCGGGGCGGTGGGGGGGGGGGGGGAACACGAAATGCGGATGACACGACCCCAAACCGACCCCAAGACAAAATCCAGCCCAATCTCTCATCATAGGACAGCCCTCCCAGGTTGAAGCTGACTGTTCGCAATCTTGGCACACTCTTTGACCCTGAGCTGAGCTTCCAACCCCATATCCCACCCCCCCCCCAAATCACAAAGACCATCTACTTCCACCTTTTGCCCGTCTCCGCCCTGCCTCAGCCCACCTGCTGCTGAAACGCTCATCCAAGCCTTCGTCAACTCCAGATGCTGTCCTGGTCAGCCTCCCACCCTCCATAAACTTCCGCTCACCCTAAACTTCACTGCTCGTATCCCAGCTCGCACCAAGTCCCACTCACCCATCAGTTGGCCTACATTTGCTCCCCCAATGCCTCAAATTAAAAATTCTCATTGTATTTATATCCCTCCATGGCCTCGCCCCTCCCGATCTCTCTAACCTCCTCCAGCCCTGCAACACTCCGAGATCTCTGCGCTCCTCCAATTCTGGCCTCTTGAGCATCCCCGATTTCCTTCGCCCCAGCCATTGGCGGCCGTGCCTTCAGCTGCCTGGGGCCCGAGCTCTGGAATTCCCTCCCTAAACCTCTCCGCCTCTCTCTCCTTTAAGACCCTCCTTAAAACCGACCCCTCTGACCCAGCTTTTGGTCACCTGTCCTAATATCTCCTTATGTGGCTCGGTGACAAATTTTGTTTGATAATCGCTCCTGTGAAGCACCTTGGGACGTTTTACTATGTTAAAGGCGCTATATAAATACAAGTTGTTGGTGTATGGGGTAAACGAGCCCAGGTTCCATTTCTGATCTCTGCTGAATTAACTGACCGCAGCCAAGATCCAGGTGAAAATCAGCCCGGGTCCCCCACTCCTGCTCATTATTCAGCGAGTCTTGCTGAAGAGCCTATATGCGTTGACTTTGGATGAGGACAGGTCTGGACACAGTTGTGATCCACAATGGAAGATCCTGTAGATTCCGCCTCTCCAGGCTCTCGTATATAGAATGGACACATGGGCGAAGTACTGAACGTTACCAGCAACCAAGAAACCCCAACGTCCTCCGAAGTGAACTTCTTCGAAAGGGGAGAGAAAATT
Organism: Squalus acanthias; assembly: GCA_030390025.1. Classification (NCBI taxonomy): domain Eukaryota; kingdom Metazoa; phylum Chordata; class Chondrichthyes; order Squaliformes; family Squalidae; genus Squalus; species Squalus acanthias. The sequence goes on from CM059450.1 coordinate 20,131,998, forward strand.
AAAGTACAAAACTCATTTACAAAAGTCTAGACACCTGTTATCTGATGTTATAAGATGTGACCTTTACTTTTGAAGTGAGCTTGAGGCGATCAATTCCCGTGAATTCATCCATTGATTTTTTAAAGGCAGATGCATTTGTTTTGATGTCAAGGTCTGTGAAGCTTCTACTCTTTCAGAACTGTACGTCCTGTAGTGAACGTCAAGGGTTAATGAGTTATTGTTTATCGATCATTTCCCCCGGCCCTGCTGAATAAACTGGAGCTTGACATTAGCACATTAACGGCTGGGGCTGGGGCTGGGGCTGGGGCTGGGGCTGGTGATTTACAATGATAGCGAAATCCTCGTGTGAAATCTTTCAGTGTATTGACAGCATTAAAAGCAAGTGACTACTTTTTTTTATTCGTTCCTGGGATGTGGGCGTCGCTGGCAAGGCCAGCATTTATTGCCCATCCCCTAGTTGCCCTTGAGAAGGTGGTGGTGAGCCGCCTTCTTGAACCGCTGCAGTCCATGTGGTGAAGGTACTCCCACAGTGCTGTTAGGGAGGGAGTTTCAGGATTTTGACCCAGCGACGATGAAGGAACGCCGATATATTTCCAGGTCAGGATGGTGTGTGACTTGGAGGGGAGCTTGGAGGTGATGGTGTTCCCATGCGCCTGCTGCCCTTGTCCTTCTAGGTGGTAGAGGTCACGGGTTTGGGGGGCGCTGTCGAAGATACTCCCTTTTACCTTAACAGAAGGTACTCCCTCTGTGTCCACGGACTGCTGGTGATGCAACCCAATTTGCTTATCTTGGGTGATTGAGTTGTGTTAGTTGACTACCAGACTGTTGGATGAAGATGCTGGGGTAGATTGTATCTCCTAGCGGGATTCGTGGAGCTAGGGGAGGAAGGCTGAATGCAGAAAAAGAAAGCAAGACTTGCATTTCTATAGCGCCTTTCACGACCTCAGGAAAAACAGGAGGCCCTCCCTCTACAGACCAGACCAAGAGGCAAGGAAAAAGGCCGCGTGCATTGCTTGACTCAGGGAAGTACCAGTCTGTGTAAATCTAACCCATTACCTCACCTGTTGTAATCGAGTAGAGTCCATAGGATGCCAGTAGGCTGTTGTCTTGATGTGCATGAGTGTGTGTGTTTAATAAACTTATTCCAAATTGTTTCAAAAGAATTGGTCTTGCTGTCAATTTAATGCCAGTCGAAATAAAAAGCTTACAAACTAATAAACAGAACTAACTAATAAAAAGAAAATAAAAAAGTCACACCATTGTTTTAATGCCCCGATGAAAGATCCCTCTACAAAATAAATGGTGGAATTTTAATGGACTGTGGAATCCGAGCGATCCGGGGGTTTATGAACACAGATGTTTGAAGGTGGCAGGACAAGTTGAGAAAGCATACGGGATCCTGGGCTTTAGAAATAGAGGCATATAGAGTACAAAAGCAAGGAAGTTATACCGAACCTAACTCGCACCAAGTCCCGTTCACCCATCACCCCTGTGCTCTCGGATCTACACTGGCTCCCGGTCCGGCAACGCCTCGATCTTAAAATTCTCACCCTTGTTTTCAAATCCCTCCATTTCCCTGCCACGGGTATATACTTGAAGGGGGAAAATTTGCAGGGCTGTGGGGAAAGAGTAGGGGAGTGGGACAAATTGGAGAGCTCTTTCAAAGAGCCGGCACAGGCACGATGGGCCGAATGGTCTCTTATTGTGTTGTATGATTCTATGATTCTATAAACGGGACAGGAGTTGGATTCCTCAGCCCACCCCTCCCGCAGCAACCAACTAAAAAACCTTCAGGAGGAGATGGGGTGACTCCACAATCCGAGTGATTGTCCCCCCGCCTCCGCTTCCCAGAATGTAGCTGTCTAATTGAAATTGTCTTTTCTCTTGGTTGGGGGTCGTGTTGACTCTGTGGGCTGGTGTGAATCGGGTGATAGCGAGTCGGCAGCCCCTTTCACATTGATCTCACTGGAGCTGAAATTCGGGAGATGTACAAGGGGCGACCGACCAGCTATCACCCGTTTCACACCAGCGCACACAGTCAGCATGAGGCCCCCCAGGCAGGCTGCCAGAGGAGCAGCGACCGGCACTGCCAGCTCACTCCTATATGGAGATCAGGCCCGAGGACCCAGTCCTTGCCACCCTCGAGTGTCAGCCCGAATATGAGCCCAGACAACCCCAAAATATCAAAAACCTTATTAACAAGGTAGTTCACTTCCCCTGTCCTCTCCCCTCTCTCTCCTCTCTCACCCTCGCCCCTCCCCCCTGTCCACTCCCCCCTCTCCCCTCCCTCCCTCTCTCTCCCCTCTCACCCTCTCCCCTCTCACCCTCTCCCCTCCCTCTCTCCTCTCTCCCTCTCACCCTCTCACCCTCTCCCCTCCCTCTCTCCTCTCTCCCTCTCTCCTCGCCCATTTCCCCTCTCTCTTCCTCCCCCTCCTCCTCCTCCCCCCTCTACCCCTCCTCCTTCCTCCCCTCCCCCTCCACCCCTCCTCCTTCCTCCCCTCCCCCTCCACCCCTCCTCCCCTTCTTCTCCTCCCTCCCCTCTCTCCCCCTCCTCTCCCCTCCTTCTCCCTCTCTCCACCTCCTCCCTCTCTCCTCCCCCTCCTCCCCTTCTCCTCCTCCTCCCCCTCCTCCTCCTCCTCTCTCTCCCCTTCTCTCCTTCCCCCTCCTCCTCCCTCTCTCCCCTCCTCCCCCTCTCCCTCCTCCCTCTCTCCCCTCCTCCTCCTCCTCTCTCTCCCCTTCTCTCCTTCCCCCTCCTCCTCCCTCTCTCCCCTCCTCCCCCTCCCCCTCCTCCTCCTCCCTCTCTCCCCTCCTCCCCCTCCCCCTCCCCTCTCCCCCTCCTCCCCCTCCCCCTCTCCCTCCTCCTCTCTCTCTCCCCTCCTCCCCTCTCTTCCCCCCTCTCCTCCCGGATGATGATCACTTTAAAGCAGAGCGTGCCTGTTCTACCTGTACAGGGTGCATTGCTGCCACCTAGTGACAGACCTGAATCCCCGCCACAGAACGCCACCTCCTGCAATCAGTAGTAAAGAGCTGGTTTGAGACCTAAACAGACTCACTCCCACACTGTTCCTGTGGTGTACATAAGATCAAATTTGAATTTGATATTTTAGCATTTATGCTAAATATTTCCCACTGCATTTCAGATACTTGTGAAATGTAATGCAGTGCGATGGTTTAGGTGTCTTTTTTTGGTGTTTTCCACCAGGTTCTTGTTCTGTGGCACCTCACACTGTGTCTGCAGTGGGTCGCACTCCCCCTCGGGGTCAGAAGGTCACAGATTCAAGTCTCACTCCAGAGACTTGAGCACAAAATCCAGGCTGACGCTCCAGAGTAGTGCTGAGGGAGTGCGGCACTGTCGGAGGTGCCGTCTTTCCAATTAAACCAAGGCCTTGTCTGCCCCCTCAGGTGGATGTAGAAGATCCCATGGCACCAATGTTACTTTTAAGTTGCGCAGTGCTCGGGACCTCCCGCCCGGCCGGCTTGCCAGCTTTCCAATAGGAAAAAGCCCGCATCCGTGGTATTTTGAAAGGGCCGCGCAACTTTAAAAAAAAAGTTAATGAGAACATTGCATGGCACTGTTTCGAAGAAGAGCAGGAGAGTTCTCCCCGGTGTCCTGGCCGATATTTACCCCTCGGCCAATATTTACCAACATCGCTAAAACAGATTATCTGGTCATTATCACACTGCTGTTTGTGGGAGCTTGCTGTGCGCAATTTGGCTGCTGCGTTTCCCACATTACAACAGTGACTCCACTTCATTGGCTGTAAAGTGCTTTGGGAGGCCCTGAAGTGGTGAAAGGCGCTATAGAAATGCAAGGGGGAAAAATTCAGTATCGCCCATTTTGGGGCGCTAATATCGGCCGGGTGCAAAGTTTAGCGCCCGACGCTAATTATCACCTCCGACTGCAAAATTCGCCTCTATCGCCCCTGGAGGTGATTTGAGCGTTAAATCAGGCGCTACACACCTCTCTTAAGGCGCAAACGTCAGGGAGCGAAGCGCTACCTCAGAACGCTACCGAAGCTCAGGCGATGTCCGTTACCATGGAAGCCAGACAGACTGGCGCCGTCCAGTTCTTAAAGGGGAAGGGCCATCTTGCTGGCCAGCCACTCCCTGCTCATTGCAGCCTTGAATCTCAGCCTGGAGAGACCTCAAAAGCAATTGTGTTGGAAGCACTAATGGATAGGCTCAGGGAAAGAGCTCGGCGCTTAGGAACCTCAAGAGTGGTGCTGAGGGCCAAAACTTCTGAGGACAGTGTTAAAACCAAAAATTTTGCCGACAAGAAAAGGCAGGAAGCGCCCGCCTTTAAATAGCGCTCCCCCAGCCCCTTCCCGACTTGAAAACGTTCCCCTCTACCTGTCGTTCCTAGCGGCAGGCGCTAAGGTAGGGGGCGCGACTCAATATCCGGTCTGGGGCGCTACCGGGGCGTTGCACGCTTGACAGACGTCACGATCTGCGGGCGCAGGAGATCGTGGCGGTAGAGTTTAGCTCCGCCGCAAAACGACTGGTCAATTTCGCGAGCAGCGCTAACATCGCTGCGCTCGGGCGCTGAGTTCCTAGCGCCCCGTTAACGCCTCCGGGGGGGCGCTAACCAACGGAATTTCCCCCCCCAAGTCTTTAGCACTGGTGGAGGTGGAGGAGCAGGTCTTTCAGCAGAGGACAGGAGCTTGACTCTCAGCGTATGTGGTGGGGGAGTGGTCAAGAAAACTTTATCAATAAAGTACGCTGGAGTCTTACCCTAACCAAACAAAAACTTCATCAGATTGTCTTCCATTGTGGCTAAAGAAACACACAGGGCGGAAGGCCCCAGGTCTGTGATTTATGGTCTGTGCAGGGGGAGGCTGCAACTGAACTCAGTGCTCCTGGGGTAGGGATTTGATAAGAAATTCCCACTCCTGGTGGTTTATCTGCTGGAAAGTGTGCCCTGTGGCCGTCAGGTTAGGATACGATCAGACTCAGCAAGTGATGCCGTTTAGAAAGAAAGACTCGCATTTCTATAGCGCCTGTCACAACCACCAGATGTCCCAAAGCGCTTTACAGCCAATGAAGTACTTTTTGAAGTGTAGTCACCGTTGTAATGTGGGAAACACGGCAGCCAATTTGCGCACAGCAAGCTCCCACAAACAGCAACGTGATAGTGACCAGATAATCTATTTTTAGCAATGTCGATTGAGGGATAAATATTGGCCCCAGGGCACCAGGGATAACTCCCCTGCTCTTCTTCGAAATAGTGCCATGGGATCTTTTACATCCACCTGAGAGAGCAGACGGGGCCTCGGTTTAACATCTCATCCGAAAGACGGCACCTCCGACAGTGCAGCACTCCCTCAGCACTGCACTGGGACCGTCAGCCTGGATTTTTGTGCTCAAGTCTCTTGTGAGTGGGGCTTGAACCCACGACCTTCTGACTCAGAGGCGAGGTTGCTGCCCACTGAGCCACAGCTGACACTGTTTACAGTCAACTAGCCAGCCAGCACTGCCTAGTCCTACCCATCAGCAATGACCACTAGAGGAAGAGTTCCACTGCCTGATGCCCCAGCGCGGGAAAGCCTCCTTTGAGGGACGGGAGGAGAAATACAGAAGAAATGAACCTCTATATAATGAGGGAGGGGTATTTTAACCTCCTGTGCTGGGTGGGAACGGTGTATGGGTTGGAGTTAAAATTCCCGCTCAACGCCTAATTCTTGCCACTGACTCTCAAGTAGGCCGAGGCTCCGGCTCCAGACAGGCCGAGGCCTACTCGGCGTGTAAGAGGTGCAGCCTGATGATGTCACTGGCGCCGCGAGGCTATTTTAGCCGCAACTGAGGAGTCCTGCCCCTCCTGCCAGAGAAACCTGAATCTTCGAGAGGATTCCTTGGGGCCCAGGAGGAACAGGAGTTTTTTAAGGATCCTTGGGCCTACCCTGCTCCTGCCCTCCTTCTCGCTCCCAACGCCGGCATCTGTCTGGGAACCCTCCATCGCCCCCCCCACCCCATCCCAGCACTGACCCATTCTCTTGGGTCCCCGGCAGTGGCCAGCTCCCTATTCCCGGTCCCGCTCCCCGGCCTTGATGTCAGGCTTCGGGCAGGGGACATATTAAAATGGTGGTTAAAATCAGCCGGACCTCCCCCCCCCGCCCCACTGATCCCACCCCGAGTTAAAATCCACCTCATAATGTCCCCGGTCACACCACAACAAGCCGCCGACCACACAAGCTGGCAAGGCTCCACATTACGAAGCGGTTCCCGGCCCTCCTTCCCCACAGACTATCGAAATTCTTCACACCTTATGTGGAAAAAATTACAAAACAAATAATTGAACAGGGACTAAATATTTTATAAACAAGTAGACAGAGTCAATCAAACGCCGCACATTGATGAGAGGCCACATAGAACACTGAACTTGCGACTGAGATAGGAACAGGAGGAGGCCATTCAGCCCCTCGAGCCTCCACCGTCATTCACTGAGACCACAGCTGATCTGTATCTTAACTCCATTACGCCTTGGCTCCGTACCCCTCGGCCAGCACGCCACTGTAGGGGGTGGGTGGAACTGAAGGGGGCCACAGCGAGACGCGGGGGTTCCCCAGCTCATCCACCGTAACCTCAGCAGAGGAGCTCCTGAAAACCAGAGGTTTAAGAGGTCCTTCGACCGAGGTGAGGAACATCAGCGGGAGAAGCCTGCGGAAGCTCAGCGCACACCGCCCCCCCCCCCCCCCCGCTCTCCTGGTGCCGCAGCGTGTTTGGTGAAACGACCCCTACTGCGGAACTGCCCCCCGCTTTACTTGGACATCCCGACATTGAACAGCGCCACAGAATCCTACCGACACAAGCCTTGGTTCCGTAACCCTTAATACCCTATCCATCAAAAATCCATCAATCTCAGTTTTGACATTTTCAATTGTCCCCCAGCCTCAACAGCTTTTTGGGGGAGAGAGTTCCAGATTTCCACCACCCTTTGTGTGAAGAAGTGCTTCCTGACATCACCCCTGAACGGCCTGGCTCTAATTTTAAGGTTATGCCCCCTTGTTCTGGGCTCCCCCCCCGCCCCCACCAGAGGAAATAGTTTCTCTCTATCTACCCGATCAATTTAATCGTCTTAAACACAAGGTTCTACCGATAAGCCCATTCCTGCCCCAAGCAGCAACACATTGCAGTTTGAGAGCGGTGAATTGGCCCACGGGCTGCCATGTGAGTTGGCTGGTCTCGAGGGGCCACTTCGACAGATGCCAGAGGAGTTTACCGACAGGAGCATTTACAAGCTGTAACTACAGGGTAGGGTATCTGCCTCCAGGTACAATGCTGCAGTGTTGGAGCTCTCTCTCTCGCAGTCCAGCAATGCCACACCAGCAGCTTTATGTGCGTCCACTGCGCTTGCGTGCAGGTCATTCCGGCGGGCCACGAGCAACTGGGCTTGCTGTTGTCGCAGTCGGTGTGCCTCACCCACCTGGGCCAGAAGACCGCTCCCAGGTCCACCCACCAGGAGGTGAGGGTACAGGTGGCCTCTTTCACCAGCCAGTGCCTCCACTGCTCCCTCGCGGCCTCTGTCGCGTTGTCCTTGGTCCCGCCGGGTACCAGGAAGGCCAGGTCGAGGCGCTGAGCTTCCTGCCACAGCTTGCTCCGGTATCTCAGTGCCCTGGCCGCCAGGTCTCTGCTCAACAGGGTCAGGCCCTCGTGGCTCTCGTTTCCGTGGCGACCCTTGACCGACATCCAGAACGGGTCGAACGAGGGGCCGAGCAGCTTCATCAGCCTTTTGGAGTTGAGGTGCTTTGGCCTCGGAGAATAATGATAGTGATCTTTGGTCAGCAAGAGGGAGTAGGGCCGGACGGTGTTCGAAGCCTTCATTCGAATCCAAGCGCTCTCGGCGTCGGAGCCGGGACGCGGGGCAGCGTTGAGCTTCATTCTTGTCCTGCTCAATGTTCTCGGTTGGGTCGGGCGGGGGTGACTTCGCTTCGGTCCCAGCGAGCTGGACGGTGCACAAAGGAGAAGGACCAGGACGTGGCAGGAAACAAGGGCCAGGAACGAGTGAGAGAATTCCCCGGCCATCTGGAGCAGGCGGGTTCGGTCGGCCAGGGCTGGTGTGCGAGCTTTGGTCGCCAGAGGCTGCGTTTAAATCCGCACACTATCACGGCATCCTTGACAGTCAGACAGCATAAAGCTTTTGCCAAATATCTGAGTCTGCAGGTGAAAAGGCCGCGGAGTCAATAGACACAACAGCGAAGGAAGCAAAGCAAGCACGCAGCAGCAACAAACTTTCACATCAAGCAGCCATCTCCGTCAGTCTTTGTTGCTGGGTGGCCCATCATTATAACCCCCTTCTCCTTTTATATCACAGCAGCACTTCAAACAGAAGCAGCTCTGTAAGGCGCTGGGCCCCTGGCGCTGTGCCAGCCTCCCTCTCTCTCTCTCTCTCCGATGACGGGCACAGACTGCTGCATTTCACACATCACGGTGGCCCCGGGATTTATGGGGAGGGAGCGGGTGTGCCTGACAGCGGCCGGGAAACCCGGACGTTCCGGGAACGCGGGAGTCCCGCCCTATTTAACGGTAGGATCTCATTAGAGGGTTGTTTTTTTTACACCGCTTCCCGCCCGAGCGACTGGCCACACTGAGAAAAGGCCAGCGGTACGAGGCAGGAAAGACGTGCATTTCTATAGCGCCTTTCGCGATTACTGGACATCCCAAAGCGCTTTACAGGCAATGAGGTACTTTTTGAAGTGTAGTCACTGTTGTAATGTAGGAAACGCAGCAGTCAATTTGCGCACAGCAAGCTCCCACACACAGCAATGTGATAATGAGCAGACAATCTGTTTTTGTTATGTTGGTTGAGGGATAAATATTGGCCAGGACACCGGGGATAACTCCCCTGCTCTTCTTCGAAATAGTGCCATGGGATCTTTTACGTCCACCTGAGAGAGCAGACGGGGCCTCGGTTTAACGTCTCATCCCAAAAGACGGCACCTCCGACAGTGCAGCACTCCCTCAGCACTGCGCTGGAGTGTCAGCCTAGCTTTTTGTGCTCAAGTCTCTGGAGTGGGACTTGAACCCACAACCTTCTGACTCAGAGAGTGCTGCCCACTGAGCCAAGGCTGACAATCGAGGAGATCAGGGCGGGGGGTCAGATTGTGGGGGAGAGAGGGATGACGGGGAGGGAGTGGGGTTGACCAATGGCGTGAAAGGGACAGATCGCGGCAGGTTAGTTTGGGGGGGCTGGGGGGAAGCACTCAGAAGAACATAAGAAATAGGAGCAGGAGTCGGCCATTTGGCCCCTCGAGCCTGCTCCACCATTCAATAAGATCATGGCTGATCTTCTACCTCAACTCCACTTTCCTGCACTAGCCCCATATCCCTTGATTCCCTTATTATTCAAAAATCTATCGATTTCTGTCTTGAATATACTCAACGACTGAGCCTCCACAGCCCTCTGGGGCAGAGAATTCCAAAGATTCACCACCCTCTGAGTGAAGAAATTTCTCCTCATCTCAGTCCTAAATGGCCGACCCCTTATCTGAGACTGTGACCCCTGGTTCTAGACTCCCCAGCCAGGGGAAACATCCTCCCTGCATCTACCCTGTCGAGCCCTGTAAGAATTTTGGATGTTTCAATGAGATCACCTCTCATTCTTGCTCTCTGGGCCCACAAGCACTGCCGGATCTGGCCGCTCCCACCATCCTTCAGCTGCCGGGTTTCCCGAGCCCTGGGAAACCTGTCCCACAACCCTTAAATCCAAATTGATGATGACACCTGAGAAACGCAGCCTCACTTAAATATAATCACTGACCCGCCTCTCCCGAGCAGGTTACTCGTCTGACCCCAAGTCTGCCGGGGCGGGTTAGGGTTGGATTTCCCATTTTGACCCGCTGACCCTCTCCCCCCCCTCCCCCTTCATGGGGGAGTTAAAATTACCCCCACAAAATGTTTTTCCCTGCCTGCTGGATTCTCCCTGAGGGCAGGGAGGGTTCCCACATGTAGGCCAGTGACACAGGCTCCGATGGAATCATCGAATCATACAGCATAGGAGGAGGCCATTCGGCCCATCGTGCCTGTGCCGGCTCTTTGAAAGAGCGATCCAATTAGTCCCACTCCCCTCCTGCTCTTTCCCCATAGCCCTGCAAATTTTCTCCCCTTCAAGTTTTTTAAATTCCTTTATGGGATGTGGGCGTCGCTGGCAAGGCCAGCATTTATTGCCCATCCCTAATTGCCCTTGAGAAGGTGGTGGTGAGCCACCTTCTTGAACCTCTGCAGTCCGTGTGGTGAAGGTACTCAGTGTTTTTAGGGAGGGAGTTCCAGGATTTTTACCCAGCGACGATGAAGGAACGGCCGATATACTTTCAAGTCAGGATGGTGTGTGACTTGGAGGGGAACTTGCAGGTGGTGGTGTTCCCATGCGCCTGCTGCCCTTGTCCTTCTCGGTGGTAGAGGTCGTGGGTTTGGAAGGTGCTGCCGAAGAAGCCTTGGCGAGTTGCTGCAGTGCATCTTGTAGATGGTACACACTGCAGCCACGGTGCGCCGGTGGTGGAGGGAGTGAATGCTTAAGGTGGTGGATGGGGTGCCAATCAAGTGGGCTGCTTTGTCCTGGATGGTGTCGAGCTTCTTGAGTGTTGTTGGAGCTGCACTCATCCAGGCAACTGGAGAGTATTCCATCACACTCCTGACTTGTGCCTTGTAGATGGTGGAAAGGCTTTGAGGAGTCAGGAGGTGAGACACTCACTGCAGAATACCTAGCCTCTGACCTGCTCATGTAGTCACAGTATTTATGTGGCTGGTCCAGTTAAGTTTCTGGTCAATGGTGACCCCCAGGGTATTGATGGTGGGGGATTCGGTGATGGTAATGCCATTGAATGTCAAGGGGCAGTGGTTAGACTCTCGCTTGTTGGAGATAGTCATTGCCTGGCATTTGTGTGGCGTGAATGGTACCTGCCACTTATCAGCCCAAACCTGAATGTCATCCAGGTCTTGCAGCATTCGGGCATGGACTGCTTCATTATCTGAGGAGTTGTGAATGGAACTGAACACTGTGCAATCGTCAGCGAACATCCTCACTTCTGACCTTATGATGGAGCGAAGGTCATTGATGAAGCAGCTGAAGGTGGTTGGGCCTAGGACACTGCCCTGAGGAACTCCTGCAGCGATGTCCTGGGGCTGAGATGATTGACCTCCAACTACCACAACCCTCTTCCTTTGTGCTAGGTATGACTCCAGCCAGTGGAGAGTTTCCCCCAATTCCCATTGACTTCAATTTTACTAGGGCTCCTTAATGCCACACTCGGTCAAATGCTGCCTTGATGTCAAGGGCAGTCACTCTCACTCTGCTTCCACCGCCCTATCAGGCAGTGCGTTCCAGATCACAACAACTCGCTGCGTAAAATAATTTCTCCTCATCGCCTCCCGGTTCTTTTTCCAATCACCTTAAATCTGTGTCCTCTGGTTACCGACCCTCCTGCCGCTGGAAACAGTTTCTCCTTATTTACTCTATCAAACCCTTCATGATTTTGAGCACCTCCATTAAGTCTCTCCTTAACCTTCTCTGCTTTAAGGAGATTAAGCCCAGCTTCTCCAGTCTCTCCATAACTGAAGTTATTTGAGAAATTTAGAAATTGAGAAATTTAAACGGTAGGCCGAAGCCTGTGTTGCATGTTGGAAAGAGTGGAGTAGGGAAGATGGGGAAAGTCAAGCAGTGATTAGGTGAATACATACGAACATACGAATTAGGAGCAGGAGTCGGCCACTCGGCCCCTCGCGCCTGCTCCGCCATTCAATAAGATCATGGCTGATCTGATTACTCCACATTCCCGCCTACCCCCGATAACCTTTCACCCCCCCTTGCTTATCAAGAATCTATCTACCTCTGCCTTAAAAATATTCAAAGACTCTGCTTCCACCGCCCTCTGAGGAAGAGAGTTCCAAAGACTCACGACCCTCTGTCAGAAAAAATTTCTCCTCATCTCTGTCTTAAATGGGCGACCCCTTATTTTGAAACAGTGACCCCTAGTTCTAGATTCTCCCACAAGAGGAAACATCCTCTCCACATCCACCCTGTCCAGACCCCTCAGGATCTTATATGTTTCAATCAAGCTTGGTGTTCAACACTCTGTAGATGGTGAGAGGAAGGGAAGACGGAGTGCGGTGAGGGGCTTCCTTTCTCAATGTCCTGGAAAGAGTGAAGATGAGGAGCAGAAGGTGCGATGACTTTTGATTTCAACGTAGTGAAGATGCAGATAGGAGGAGGTATAAATGGAGCTTAGAAGAAACCGAGAGGAAATTTCAAAGAGGCAATGACTCAGAGCATTAACAGAACAGAGAGACAAGAAAGATTCTGATGGAGAGGGAAGGGTTTTAGACTGGAGATGGGGCGACTCTATTTAATCCAGCAGTCAGGATAGAACTTATCCTTAACAATTTTAGATCATAACCTCAGGCCCCTATCACATTTATATTTTATTTTTTCATCCACCCTTTTGTTTGCACCCCCCCGCCCTTTTTTTTTCCTCCTAGAAGCTGGCAGCTGTCCTTCATTCTGCCAGTGCATTTCACACTTCTTTAGCCTCAACCTGTCACCTTAACACCTCCTCTTGCCTTGATCATCTCTTAATATCTCTCAATGTCTCTTAATCTCTCCTTTTGTTCTTTCATCCCCTCCCCCTTTTCCCAGCTTTATCCTTGCTTTAAATCTATTTCATCTCCAGCTTTTTCCAGTTCTGACGAAAGGTCTTCGACCTGAAACGTTAACTCTGTTTCTCTCTCCACGGATGCTGCCTGGCCTGCTGAGTTTTTCCAGCGTTTTCTGTTGTTATTTAGGATAGAACTTCGGATGGATTGTGTGCAGAAGCAGGGAGAACGGTGCTGGGGAATGAACTGTTTATCTGGTTTGGCCACAAGCCCGGGCTCTGCATCAGCATCAGAGCAGTGACATTTGACCATTTGCCCAGGCTCCAACCAGCCTAACAGGTCCAACAGGTGAAGCTTCACTCTCACTGTGCCAGGGCCCACACTCTGATAATACACTTTCTATTTCCGGTCACGCCGACACCAGGAAAGTTCTAGAAAGTTACAATGACATATTTGTGGCTTTGCCAAATTCCGTCAACGTGGCCCTTTGATAACAAGGACTGACTGCCGACTCATTGGCCAGGTCAGCAGAGGCCTTGTCTGAGCAGCTGGTCTCTCCCCGACCAACACCAATCCATGATCAAACTAGACTCCATGGAATTTAAAGAGGTACGCACAATCATACAGGAAATGACAGGACAGCTAAAGACCCACTGTCCCACACAATATATCCACTCCCCAACCTCCCGGAGCCACGTAATCTCCTGGAAGAGACGAAAACCGGATAAAACCCAGGCCAATTAGGGGAAAAAAACCTGGAATATTCTTCTCCGACCCCTTTGGCGATCGAACTCGTTCAGGTGACCGCTCTTGCCCTGACTTGCGTTACCAGGTACCTGCCTCTTGTATGAGGTGATCTCCGCCCCAGCCAGGAAGAGGTCCAGCCCTCGCTTGAAGGCATTCAGCGAATTGCCGTCCACCGCACGAGCCGGCAGAGGTCCACTATTCTCTGGCGAAAGAACCGCCTGACCTCTCACCTAAATCTGTCCTTGCATAACTTGTAAGCGTGACCCCCTGACCCTCCCTAAGCAACCCTCGGTTGAAGTGGCGAATTTGCCGTTGGTCTGCCTGAAATGAGCCCAAACCGCAGCAATCGTACCTGCCACCTTCCCAGATAAGCGTATGAGGGAGAAGGGAATAGAGGGTTACGCTGATAGAGTTAGATGAGGAAAGACGGGAGGAGGCTCGAGTGGAGCATAAACGCCGGCATGGACTGGTTGGGCCGAATGGCCTGTTTCTGTTCCAGACCATAACCTCTACCCCTATCTTTTTTTTCCCATTTTTTTTTCTCTCTCTCACGTGGCAGCTGTCTTTCATTCTGCCATTGCCATTTACACTTCATCTCGAGCCATCTTTTGTTTCTTAACTTGTCCCATTACCATCTCCTTTTGCCTTGCACCAACATCCCTTTTGTCTCTTAATCTCTCCTGCCTTCCACCCTATCACAGACCTTCCCTTTTGTTCTTTCCTCCCCTCCCCCCTTCCCTGCCCCTACACTTGCTTAAAAACCTGTTCCATCTCCAGCTTTTTCCAGTTCTGACGAAGGGTCATCGACCTGAAACGTTAACTCTGTTTCTCTCTCCACAGATGCTGCCTGACCTGCTGAGTGTTTCCAGCATTCTCTGTTTTTATTTCAGATTTCCAGCATCCGCAGTATTTCGCTTTTGTATGTGGCCTGTTTCTGTGCTGTCTATTCTATGTAATCCTGTGTAGTGTGTTTGGTTCGGTACCAAGATGCCTTCAGCCACTGAGAGATACTTTGGGGAGAAATTGCGCGCCCCCCCCTCCGCCCCGCAGCAATTCTTCCGCCGCAGATTGGGGCAATAGCACTGATTTCCCGGAGCTGTGTCCCGCACCCTGAGTGCACCTGAAATACGTCCGATGCCATATTGGATCAGCAGTCAAGGACATTCAGCCTCGATCTTCGGGTAAGCGTTCTCCAAGGCGGCCTTCGAGACACACGACAACGCAAAATCGTCGAGCAGAAACTGATAGCCAAGTTCCGCACCCATGAGGACGGCCTCAACCGGGATCTTGGGTTCATGTCACGCTACATGTAACCCCACCTGACGTAGAGTCACCCAGACTCGAGTCGTCGTTGGCTTGCTCTCTCTACACAGATGCGGCCGGACCTGCTGTGATTTCCAGCAAAAAAAGTTTTTTGTTTTCCATACAGACCCCAGCATCTGCCACATTTGACCCCTTGTGACCCCACCTCATTGTCTTGATGTAATGTTTTCCTGACTGACCTGTTTGGACACCATCCACACCCTTGATTGCCGTGATTATCTCTGCCGAGGTGTGATAAAGGGCAGTTGGAAAGATTAACTGTAATCATCTGGCAGTGTTCTCTGACTATATATGCTGTGCCTATATGCATCTCTTCACTTCACCTGACGAAGGAGCAGCGCTCCGAAAGCTTGTGATTTCAAATAAAGCTGTTGGACTATAACCTGGTGTTGTGCGACTTCTCACATTTGTCCACCTCAGTCCAACACCGGCATCTCCGCATATTGGCTCAGACATCCCTGCCGGCCTCCTAAAGCAGGGATTAGGCCCCATGCATATGTTAATGAGGGGCCTAGCATCCATTTCAGGCCCTCTCCGGGAAATTCCTTCGGTCCTGCTCAGGTTTATGGGCCCTTCAGCGGCCTCATCAACAGTCCTGAAGGGACTGCTGGAGGTCCACGAGAGAGGTCAGAGAATTCTTTTCAACCTCCCTTCCCCTGGAGCCGGGAGGGAGCAGGAAATGTGCCTCCCGGATGGATCCACAGCACTACCGCGAGCCACTCTCGGCCCACGGTAGCAAACCCCCCCCACCCCACCCCCGCCACCTGTCTCCTCCCGCCCTCCCAAGGCTTGCCCGAGGGCCGCTGCCAGTGTGACAGCTGGCTCCAGTTGGTCCTCTTCAAACCAGCGAGCGGCCTCTGGATGCCCGATTGGCTGGAAATATGCTATATGGAAATATGAGGCCCGAGGCTTAAGTTTGGTCGAGGCTCGGCCTCCCGATTCTGACGCCAAAGGAGGCCTAGAAGCTAATTTCTAGAATCATACAGCACAGAAGGAGGCCATTCGGCCCATCGTGCCTGTGCTGGCTCTTTGAAAGAGCTATCCAATCCGTCCCACTCCCCTGCTCTTTCCCCGGAGCCCTGAAAATTCTTCCTTTCCAAGTATTTATCCAATTCCCTTGTGAAAGTTATTACTGAATATAGCGTAGGTGCATTGAAGGGGAATTGAGATAAGCACATGAGGGAGAAAGGAATAGAAGGATATGCTGATAGGGGTTAGATGAAGCAGGGGTGGGAGGAGGCTGGTGTGGAGCATAAACGCCGGCATAGACCTGATGGGCCGAATGGCCTGTTTCTGTGCTGTAGACTCGATGCGGGTAATTGTAACCCCCAACAATTGGTGGGTTTGGGTTGAGTGGGAAGTTAAAATGTTAAAAATTTCAAGTCCGAACCCACCCATTTCTGGCTATAACGGAGGCGGGATGATCGATGGGTGACCAATCCGCTCTTACAAAGCTGGGTGGGAAAGTAAGCTGCGAGGAGGACGTAACGAGGCTGCAAAGGGATATAGACCGGTGAAGTGAGTGGGCAAGAAGGCGACAGATGGATTATAATGTGGGGAAGTGTGAAACTATCCACTTTGGTCGGAAGAATGGAAAAGCAGAATATTTTTTAAAAGGTGAAAGACTAGTAAATGTTGGTTTTCAGAGGGATTTGGGTATCCTTGTTAACATGCAGGTACAGCAAGCAATTAGGAAAGCAAATGGTATGTTGGCCTTTATTACAAGAGGATTTGAATATAAGAGTAAAGATGTCTTACTGCAATTATACAGGGCCCTGGTGAGACCACACCTGGAGTACTGTGTACAGTTTTGGTCTCCTTTCCTAAGGAAGGCTATGGTTGCGTTAGAGGGAGTGCAACAAAGGTTCACTAGATTGATTCCTGGGATGAGAGGAGATTGAGTAGAATGGGCCGATATTCCCTGGAGTTTAGAAGAATGAGAGGTGATCTCATTGAAACGTATAAAATTCTTAGAGGGCTTGACAGGGTAGATGCTGAGAGGCTGTTTCCCCTGGAGAGTCTAGGACCAGGGGTCATAGTCTCAAGATAAGGGGTCGGCCATTTAGGATGAGGAGAAAATTCTTCACTCAGAGGGTGGTGAATCTTTGGAATTCCCTACCCCAGAGGGCTGTGGATGCTCAGTCGTTGAGTATATTCAAGACAGAGATGGATAGATTCTTGGGCACTAAGGGAATCAAGGGATGTGGGGAAATGGCAGGAAAGTGGAGTTGAGGTCGAAGATCAGCCATGGGATTTGAATGGCGGAGCAGACCCGAGGGGCCGAATGGCCTACTCCTGCTCCTATTACTTTTGTTCTTATAGGAGGCCGGTCAGTCATTGAAAACTTTTAAGGAGGCTGCATGACTTCATTGTAACAGTGTTTCTATTTTTAAGTTATGTCGGCCGGGTTTCCCGGGCCTCGGGAAACCCGGCAGGTAAACGGAGGCGAGAAGGGCCGGATCCGTCAGGTAACCGCCTTTACAGCACTGCTTGTTGGCCAGGCTGGCTGTTGGGCGGGAAACCCGGAGAAACAAATTAAGACACGCCCCGGAGTTAAACCTCCACGACGTTCGGGGAAACCCCCTCTTCCGGGTTTCCCGACCATTACTCCCCCTACCCCACCCCCCCGACGTTCCCGCTAAGCTGCGCGGCCGCGCTCTGGAGGTCCCGCTCACCGGCTTGTCGATGGAAGATAACCGCGCATGCGCGAAAATTTGAATGGGCCGCGCAGCCCCGTTAAAGGGACCGCGCACCAAAAGAAATATTAGAGGGAACATTGCCCGATCCCGCACCCCCACCTCCAACCCCCCTCCCCCACCCCCACACCTCCCCTCCCCCACCCCCCACCCCGCTCCGAACTTGCACCTCGGTAAATATCGGGGCCCATGTAACTCTATGAATCTGCTTCCACCGCCCTTTTAGGCAGCGCATTCCAGATCACAACAACTCGCTGTGTAAAAAAAATTCTCCTCATCTCCCCCATGGCTTTTTTTGCTAATTACTTTAAACCTGCGTCCTCTGGTTACCGACCCGCTCTGCCTATGTTTCTCCCTATCCACTCTATCAAAACCCCTCATGATTGTGAACACCTCTAATTAAATCTCCTTTTAGCCATCTCTGCTCTGAGGAGAACAACCCCAGTTTCTCCAATCTCTTCACATAACTGAAACCCTCTCATCCCATTCCGGTGAATCTCCTCTGTGCCCTCTCTGAGGCCTTTGATTTTTCTCGGGTTCCCTGTGTAAAGGGGATTGATGGAAAATACACGAGTGAGCGAAACCTCTCCTGCCTGCCCTTGGAAGACTGCTAGCTTAATTCTCGCCCGATATCTCTGAGCTGAGGCCAGTTAAATGTCAAGGTGACCCACCATCGCAGGAACTGAGTGGCATTCCCGCACGTACACACTCATCGCGCCAGCTGAACTAGCAGGGTGCTCGCTATATTTGGTCACACACCACACACAAAATATTTGAATTCAAAGCCAGCAGAATCCATTCAAAGCCTGAAACTTCACCGAAGGGGGTGGGGGGAGGGGGTGGGGGTGGGGGGGTGGGATGGCGGGGGGGTTGTATCTCGACAGAGTTACTGATCTTTATTTTCCAATGTTATCCTCCCTCTCTTGTAGGTGCTGCCCTAGTATGGATTGGGTTGCCAACTCTGGTTGGGTGTATTCCTGGAGGTTACATCACATGACCTCCGCCAGCCTTGTACACCTGCCATTGGTCCATCCTCCGGGTGCACTGCTTTCTCCCAGCCAATGGGAAAGGGAACAGACTCTTTCATTGCCAGTTGGATTAATCTTGACTGTTAGTGAAACAGCCCTTTCTTCCCCATCTCCAATATTTTTATAACTAATAAATGAAAATGTTCGAAGAAAATGTTAAAATCCCCACAATTTTGTTTACCGCCCCTGTGATATTTTCCCCCCGGGTGTTGCTCCCAGCGAGTGTCCTGGAGATTATTCTTCAATTCCTGGGAGACTCCAGGGGACAATCCTGGAGGGTTGGCGACCCTGGTGTGGATCTACAGATGCTGACTGCTCTCTGCCAGTGGACCTTCTTCGTGTGTTAGGCTCGAGCGTTGGCGCTGACCGCCCATTGGACAGTTAGGGTATCATCGCTGTGCCAGAGCCCACCCAGTCTCCTCATCTACATCTTTACAACAGGAGTCACCAGATAGCCACGAGGAGCGGGAACCAGGACTGGTTTAGGAAGGGTGTCAAGGCCTTGGAGAGGGTGCAGAGGAGATTTACTAAAATGGTCCCAAGGATGAGGGACTTCAATTATGTGGAGTGACTGGAGAAGCTACGAAATGGAGTTAGGATACAGATTAGCCATGATCTAACTGAATGGCGAGGCAGGCTCGAGGGGCTGAATGGCTTCCTCCTGTTCCTATGATTTCTCCCCCTCCCTAACTCAAGGGCACTGAAGCCAACTGAAGCAGCCCCACTGGAGTCAAGGAGATCACTGACCAGGGATTGAACCTGGGACCTAATTTGTCGAGGATTCCATTTGATTTAGGAACATATGAACAGGAGGAGGCCATTCAGCCCCTCGAGCCTGTTCCGCCATTCAATCAGATCATGGCTGATCTGTATCTTAACTCCATCCACCCTCCTTGGTTCCGTAAGCCCTTAAATCCCTTTATCTAACCAAACGATCTCAGTTTTGGAATTTTCCATTGACCCTCCCCCCCAGCCTCAACAGCTTTTTGGGGGAGAGAGTTCCAGATTTACTTTGTGTGAAGTGCTTCCTGACATCACCCCTGAATGACCTGGCTCTAATTTTAAGGTTATACACGGACCGTGGATGGCTGCACGATGAGGACATCGTGGCCGATCCATGGTTATAGGCAGGAACTGGATGACATGCCTTTGGTCTAAAACGACCTGAATATTTATGGGGTGGCACCCCTTCCTATTCATGGAGGCATTTGTGTTGATTGTAAAACTGTGATGATCATGTAGGTTCCATCTTCCATTCCCTAACCTCTTGGGAAGCCTGCCCAGATCTAAAAATTCCCTGCTTTCTCCTCTTGGTTTTCCACTGAGATCTTTCCCCCCATGAAAACATCTCCTTTATACAGGAGTGAACTGCAAACTGCTTTTTGTGGCATATATCAATGATTTGGACTTGAATGTAGGAAGTATGATTAAGAAGTTTGCAGATGATACAAAAATTGGCCGTGTGGTTGATAATGAAGAAGAAAGCTGCAGACTGCAGGAAGGTATCAATGGACTGGTCAGGTGGGCAGAACAGTGGCAAATGGAATTCAATCCAGAGAAGTGTGAGGTAATGCATTTGGGGAGGGCTAACAAGGCAACAGGGAATACACATTAAATGGTAGGACACTGAGAAGTGCAGAGGATCAGAGGGACCTTGGAGTGCATGTCCACAGATCCCTGAAGGTAGCAAGACAGGTAAATAAGGTGGTTAAGAAGGCATACGGGATACTTGCCTTTATTAGCCAAGGCACAGAATACAAGAGCAGGGAGGTTATGCTTGAAATGTATAAAACACTAATTAGGCCGCAGCTAGAATACTGCGTGCAGTTCAGGTCACCACATTACAGGAAGGATGTGATTGCACTAGAGAGGGTGCAGAGGAGATTTACGAGGATGCTGCCTGGACTGGGGAATTTTAGCTATGAGGAAAGATTGGATAGGCTGGGGTTGTTTTCTTTTGAACAGAGGAGGATGAGGGGAGACCTAATTGAGGTGTATAAAATTATGACAGGCCTAGATAGAGTGGATAGGAAGGAACTATTTCCCTTAGCAGAAGGGTCAATAACCAGGGAGCATAGATTTAAAGTAATTGGTCGGAGGTTTAGAGGGGATTTGAGGAGAAATCTTTTCTCCCAGAGGGTGGTGGGGGTCTGGAACTCACTGCCTGAAAGGGTGGTAGAGGCAGAGACCCTCATCACATTTAAAAAGTACTTGGATATGCACTTGAAGTGCCGTAACCTACAGGGCTACGGACCAAGAGCAGGAAAGTGGGATTAGGCTGGGATAGCTCTTTGTCGGCTGACATGGACACGATGGGCTGAATGGCCTCCTTCTGTGCTGTAAATTTCGATGATTCTATGATTCTCTGACAGGTGTCCCCTTGCAATCGTCTGGAAAGGATCCTGTTGCACAACAGCTTAATGCAGCAGTGGTCGCCGCAGCTGTAGGAAGTCCATTTGCCGTCTGTGAAGTGGTGGCAGGTGGCCTCGCTCAGTCACTGCTTCAGGAGACACACCGAAGACAGATCCCCTCCTCGATACTCAAGCAGGAGTGGCGTGGCCTGTAGACACGGGTCTTTGGCAGTGAACCTACCTGTTGAGGCGTCAGCGGACCTGAAAATGTAGTGGCTTTATCTCAAGGGGGCTGGAATACAAAGGGGTGGAAGTTATGCTTCAGTTGAGCTTCAAAGAGCCTTGGTCAGATGCCACCTGGAGCACTGCATTCAGTTCGAGGTGCCGACCCTCAGGTAGGATATATTGGTCTTGGAGGGAGTGCAGTGCAGTTCACCAGAATGATACCTATGAGGGTTGCATAAATCTGGCTTGCATTCCCTTGAGTAGAGAAGATTGAGAAGTGATCTGATCGAGGTGTTTAAATGTTAAAAGGATTTGATAGTCTAGGTACAGAGAAACCACTTCCTCTGGTGGGGGTGGGGGTGCAGGGAGTCCAGAACAATGGGGCATAATCTTAAAAGTTGAGTTAGGTCATTCAGGATGCTAATTGGGAAGCAGTTCCTCACACAAAGGGTAGTGGAAATCTGGAACTCTCTCCCCCCAAAAGGCTGTGGATGCTGGGGCAACTGAAACATTCAAGACTGAGGTTGATAGATTTTTGTTAGGTAAGGTGCCATGGGTCAAAGGCGGGTAAATGGAGTTGAGGTCGCAGATCAGCCATGATCTGATTGAATGGCGGAGCAGGCTCGATGGGCTGAATGGCCTCCTCCTGTTCCTATGCCCTCATGAATTAGTCCTTCTCAACTAATTCATGCTGCATTGTAGGAAGTGTCAAAGGGAGGTTCGCTTTCCCAACTTTCTTTGGTGCAACTGCAGCAGTAACGAGCAAGACTCCAGGAGAGTAAACTGAAGGCTTCAAGAAAAAGGCAAAAAGATGTCCAATGTACAAATAGATAAATGCTTACGGTCAAAAAACTAGGCTTCAATACTCAGGGAAACAGCCGCAGCCTTACTTTGAGGGACACTCCAAAGCAGGCCAGGTTCATCGGCATAGACCAGTTAGGCCGAATGGCCTGCTCCTGTGCTGTAAACTCTGTGTAACTCATTTCCCTGCCATGCACCTATTTCAATGGGCAAAGTGTGAGCCCACGGGCCAAACCTCACACCAAGTCCTGAAATTCCCCATGGGACTTGATTAACATGGCTTATGTACGGGTTTTGCTCACTGCGACCACTGACCCTGGATGTATAAGGGGGAACCAGTGGATGTGGTGTATTTGGATTTTCAAAAAGCATTCGATAAGGTGCCATGCAAGAGGTTATTACACAAAATTAGGACTCATGGGATTTGGGGTAATATATTAGCATGGATTGAGGATTGGTTACTGGACAGAAAACAGAGAGTAGGAATAAACGGGACTTTTTCGGGTTGGCAGGCTGTAACTAGCTGGGGTACCGCAAGGATCAGTGCTTGGGCCTCAGCTATTTACAATCTATATTAATGACTTAGATGAAGGGACTGAGTGCAACGTATCTAAGTTTGCTGATGATACAAAGTTAGGTGGGAAAGTAAGCTGTGAGGAGGACGCAAAGAGGCTGCAGAGAGATATAGACAGGTTGACTGAGTGGGCAAGAACATGGCAAATGGAATACAATGTGGGGAAGTGTGAAGTTATCCACTTTGGTAGGAAAAACAAAAAAGCAGAATAATTTTTGAATGGTGAGAGACTGGGAAATGTTTGCACTCTGAGGGACCTGGGTGTCCTTGTACATGAATCACAGAAAGTTAACATGCAGGTACAGCAAGTAATTAAGAAAGCAAATGGTATGTTAGCTTTTGTTACAAAGGGATTAGAGTATAAGAGTAAAGAAGTCTTACTATAATTATACAGGGCGTTGGTGAGGCCACACCTGGAGTACTCTGTACAGTTCTGGTCTCCTTACCTAAGGAAGGATATACTTGCCTTAGAGGGAGTGCAGCGAAGGTTCAACAGACTGATTCCTGGGATGAGGAGATTGTCCTATGAGGAGAGATTGAGTAGACTAGGCCTATATTCTCTAGAGTTTAGAAGAATGAGAGGGGATCTCATTGAAACATATAATTCATTATAGCCCCGTTTGGGTGCTAATGTTTCTAAACTTTAAAAAAATTCGGTTTTGTGCTCCAGGAAGGAAGTGGAGCGCTAAATCAAGCACTCCACTTCCTTCTTCGGGCGCTAACCTCGGAGAGCGGGGCAGAGACTTCAGCAGCGCTGTACACTGGGCTGTGCCGCGCCGCCACATTCAAAGGCTCCTTCCCTCCCTTAAAGGGAAGGGCCATCGCTGCAGACTCTGCAATAGAAAAAGTACCTACCTGGACCACCAAGCAGCCGCGATCCCGTGCGATCAGCCCGGCTCTCAAGCAGTAAAAAACTAGAACAGGAAAGGTAGGTTTTTTTCCACTTGCCTCGGCCACCTCGCCTTTAATCATCGCCCCCGAAGCGGCCAGCCGCCCGATGCACGCCTCCTGCAGCTGTCGGTGTTTTCGACAATTTCAGGTCTGGGGCGGTACCGGGGCGATGCGCACGGTGATGACGTCACGATCTCCGGGCGAAGGCGATCGGGGCACAACGCCGCAAAGCTCCCGCTGAATATGGGGAGAGTTGATGTCAGCGCCGCGCCCGGTCGCAAAGCCATTTGCGCCCCGTTAACGCCCCCCCCGGGGGCGCTAACGAGAGGCGCAAAGGCACCCAATTTCGCCCCCAAAATTTTTAAGGGGCTTGACAGGGTTAATGCTGAGAAAATGTTTCCCCTGGCTGGTGAATCTAGAACACGGGGTCACAGTCTCAGAATAAGGGGTCGGCCATTTAGGACTGAGATGAGGAGAAATTTCTTCACTCAGAGGGTGGTGAATCTTTGGAATTCTCTACCCCAAGGGCTGTGGATGCTCAGTCGTTGAGTACATTCAAGACAGAGGTTGATAAATTTTGGGGAATTAAGGGATCTGGGGATAGTGCAGGAAGGTGGAGATGAGGTAGAAGATCAGCCATGATCTTATTGAATGGCGGAGCAGGCTCGAGGGGCCGAATGGCCGACTCCTGCTCCTATTTCTTATGCTCTTATGTGTTGGGCCCAACAATCACCCATTAGAAAATTCAGGGCATGGTGAATTGGGAACTTGTCGTTTGGGACCTGATTTTCCCTCCTACAGTTGGCAGGAGGGAGACTCTCTGCTCTCAGCACAGTCAGAGACAATCGGGGATCTACAGTAGAAAACATAAAGTTCATTCGGAGCTCGCAGTGATTTTATTAAAGGTTTTTCTGAACATTACAAGGCGGGAGCTGTTTCGCTTGCTGGGGTAAGGCAACACTTGACTCTGCACCTTATCCGTGCTTAGAAGTGTCTATTTCCCACCAGATCTTTGGTCAATTTTCATGGCTTTTGCAAATTCAGAAGAGTTTTTAATATCATTGCCTCACTGGTGAATAAATCCTAATTCAGAACAACATCGAGTAGTGGCAGCATCTTGAGATATATGCAGACTAATGGGAACATGGATGGGATCTTAATCTCTCCTGCCTTCCATCCTATCACAGACCTTCCCTTTTGTTCTTTCCTCCCCTCCCCCCCTTTCCCTGCCCCATAACACTTGCTTAAAATCTGTTACATCGCCAGCTTTTTCCAGTTCTGAAGGATCATCGACCTGAAACGTTAACTCTGTTTCTCTCTCCACAGATGTTGCCTGACCTGCTGAGCATTTCCAGCATTTTCTGTTTTTATTTCAGATTTCCAGCATCCGCAGTATTTTGCTTTTGTATGGATGGGATCTTGATGTGACGCCCATGGTTCCATGGGACACACGTATGGAGCAGACGAAACCAAGTCCCTGCCATTAGGTGTGAGATCTTTTGGTTAAGATCACATTACAGGAAAGCTGTGATTACACTAGAGAGGGTACAGAGGAGATTCGCCAGGATGTTGCCAGGACTGGAGAATTTTAGCTGTGAGGAAAGATTGGATAGGCTGGAGTTGTTTTCTTTGGAACAGAGGAGGCTGAGGGGAGAATTAATTGAGGCATATAAAATTATGAGGGGCCTAGATAGAGTGGATAGGAAGGATCTATTTCCCTTAGCAGAGAGGTCAATAACCAGGGGGCATAGATTTAAAGTAATTGGTCTTTTTCTCTTCTTTCCTATGGTAGTAGCAAAGCAAATCAAATGTCAGTATCTAAGTCAGATATCCAGGCCAAAGCTTCCGGTGTAACAGCGTGGATATCTTGTAGGCTGCCTGCGAATTTCCCTGAGGGCAGTGCTCAATGATGTGCTCCAGGGTCTGATTAGGAGCTCCACAGTCACATGATGGGGATGCTTTAATCTTCCATCAATGGAGAAGGTGGCAGCATCTACCATGACTGGTTCCGAGGCGGTTGATGGTTGTCCACTGTTTGCGAGTAAGGTTTGATCCTTCAGGTTGTACTGTGGGGTCCTCTGTAAGGAGTCCATTCCGTATGTCACAGTTCTTCCAAGCATTTCACAGATGGGGCAGACGGTGGTTGAAGGGGCGGGTGGGTGGGGTGCTTGGGTTGACATGCGCTCCTTGCGCTGTTTGCGCTTAGCTTCCGCTTGCTCCCGGCGAAGAGACTCGAGGTGTTCGGCTGCCTTCCCGGATGCTTCTCCTCCACTTTGTGCAGTCTTGGGCCAGGATTCCCAGGTGTAATTCTCATAGTAGAATTCAGCTGGACATCAACGGATTTGACATGTGGACTTGATAGCCATGTCGGAGAGCAGTACTCGACTGTAGAGTACACCAGGGCGAGTGCTGCCCTACGGAGGGTTTGAGTGTCTGCTCCTCCTGTGGATCCGGTGAGTTTCTGGATCAAGTTGACCCTACTCTTTAGTTTCTTCCCAAGGTTCTGGAGATGCTGTCTATATGACAGGGTGCGATCAAGCGCGACTCCTAAATAGGAGGGTTTTTTGGCATGGTTTACCTCTGTGTCGCAAAAGGAGACTTTCAAAGCTTGGTTTGCTTGAGGGTGTTGAGGTGGAATGTCGAGGTGACGGTCTTTTGCGGGTTTGGCCGAAGTCTCCATCGGTGGAAGTAGGCCTCCATCCTCTGTAAACCACTGGTCAGGGTCTCCTCGGTGATGGACAGATTCATGTTTTGCGTGGCCAAGGCAATGTCATCAGCGTATACGAACTTGCGGGAATCTGTTTCGGGCAGGTCGCTGGTGTAAACGTTGAATAACATGGGTGCCAGGACAGAACCCTGAGGGAGTCCGTTGTTCAATGTCCTATATCTGCTCTTCTGGGTGCCAGTGTACACACTGGAGCGTCGGTTGCTAAGCATGGAGTTGAGAAGATGGATCGTTGTTCTGCAGGGTAATTGGTAGAAGGATTAGAGGGGAGTTCAGGAGAATTTTTTTTCACCCAGAGGGTGGTGGGGGTCTGGAACTCACTGCTTGAATGGGTGGTAGAGGCAGAAACCCTCATCACATTTTAAAATCCTTGGATACGCACTTGAAGTGCCGTAGCCTACAGGGCTACGGACCAAGAGCTGGAAAGTGGGATTAGGCTGGATAGCTCTTTTTCAGCCAGGGCGGACACGATGGGCCGAATGGCCTCCTTCTGTGCCAAATACTTCTAGGATTCTATGATCACATGACCTTCTGCGCTCTTTGCTCTGGATTGCTGCTGTGTAAAGATGGGTATCAACAAAGCTTATCATTACAGCACAGAAGGAGGCCATTCGGCCCATCGTGCCTGTGCCGGCTCTTTGAAAGAGCTCTCCGATTAGTCCCGCTCCCCCTACTCTCTCCCCGTAGCCCTGTGAATTTTTTTCCTTTTTAAGTATTTATCCAATTCCTTTTTGAAAGTTACTATTGAACCTCCATCCACCACGCTTTCAGGCAGCGCGTTCCAGATCACAACAACTAAAAAAAAATCTCATCTCCCCCCTGGATTTTTTGCCAACTATCTTAAATCTGTGTCCTCTGGTTACCGACCCTCCTGCCAGTGGAAACAGTTTCTCCCTATCTGCTCTATCAAAACCTCTCATATTTTGAACACCTCTTAATTCTCCCCTTAACCTTCATTTTCTCTAAGGAGAACAATCCCAGCTTCTCTAATTTCTCCACATCACTGAAGTCCCTCATCCCCGGTACCATTCTAGTAAATCTCCTCTGCACCCTCTCAAAGGCCTTGACATCCTTCCTAAAGGGTGGTGGCCAGAATTGGACACAATACTCCGGCTGAGGTCAGGGGTGCCTTTAGATTCAGAAATGCCACTGGGTTCCAGAGGGATAAGTTCCACCCATTTACCTACCAGTGCTTCGGTCCACTGTACTGTGCCTCCATTCAAATTTGTTTATTTGTTCATAGGAAGTGGGTGTCGCTGGCAAGGCCAGCATTTATTGCCCATCCCTAATTGCCCTTGAGAAGGTGGTGGTGAGCCGCCTTCTTGAACCGCTGCAGTCCGTGTGGTGAAGGTACTCCCACAGTGCTGGTTAGGGACGGAGTTCCAGGATTTTGACCCAGCGACAATGAAGGAACGGCGATATAGTTCTAAGTCAGGATGGTGTGTGACTTGGAGGGGAACTTGGAGGTGGTGGTGATCCCATGCGCCTGCTGCCCTAGGTGGAAGAGATCGTGGGTTTGGGAGGTGCTGCCGAAGAAGCCTTGGCGAGTTGCTGCAGTGCATCTTGTAGATGGTGCACACTGCAGCCACGGTACGCCGGTGGTGGAGGGAGCGAATGTTTAAGGTGGTGGATGGGGTGCCAATCAAATGGGCTGCTTTGTCCTGGATGGTGTTGAGCTTCTTGAGTGTTGTTGGAGCTGCACTCATCCAGGCAAGTGGAGAGTATTCCATCACACTCCTTACTTGTGCCTTGTAGATGGTGGAAAGGCTTTGGGGAGTCAGGAGGTGAGACACTCGCCGCAGAATACCTAGCCTCTGACCTGCTCTTGTTACCACAGTATTTATGTGGCTGGTCCAGTTAAGTTTCTGGTCAATGGTGACCCCCAGGATATTGATGGTGGGGGATTCAGCGATGGGAATGCCGTTGAATATCAAGGGGAGGTGGTTAGACTCTCGTTTCAAATGTGTTTGAAAGCTTGTTTTTTCCCCCCTGCACAGTTTGCATGCGCGCATTTAGATACTGAATTGCCAGCGTAGACTCGCATTCAAAGTCGAACGGTGAACTCAGTAATTTGAGAGAGTAGTTTCTGATGATTTAAAAAAATGCTTTTTCGGACTTATTCATTTTACTAGACTGTGGGGAAAGTACAACCCCCGAACCCAGCTGTACCTGCCCTTGGAGGGGGGGCGGACTTTGTTTAACCCCAACACCGGGTGCTTGGGCTGAGAAAATGCCCCACTGTATCGCTCAACTTGATGAGCACAACACTTACGAGAGAGAATCAAAGCAGAATCCTGAATAACAACTTCTGGGTAAACAGCTCCTCTTATCTTATCAGAAAGCTGGAGATTCCTATACACAAATAGTCCGCCGGTGTGACTGAAAATATTGTGGTTGATTTATCAGAGCAATTTGGCAGTACAGCCAGTTCTTGCACATTCAATAAATAACCTGCTTGCCCCCAAATATTGAATTTACATTCTGGGAGCTCCGACCATTTTTTTAACACATCTAAATTATTCAATTGAAAATTTCAAAACTGAGATTGATAGATTTTTGTTAGGCAAGGGTATTAAGGGTTACGGAATCAAGGCGGGTGGATTTGAGTTAACATACAGATCAGCCATGATCTCATTGAATGATGGAACAGGCTCGAGGGGCTGAATGGCCTCCTCCTGTTCCTATGTTAATGCAAGAGTAAAATATTGTAGATGCTGGAAATCAGAAATAAAAACAGAAAATGCTGGAAACACTCAGCAGGCCAGGCAGCATCTGTGGAGAGAGAGAAACAGAGTCGACGTTTCAGGTTGATGGTCGACCTGAAACGTTAACTCCATTTCTCTCTCCACAGATGCTGCCCGCTACTGAGTGTTTCCAGCATTTTTCTGTTGTTATTCCATTCATTATGAACGGTTTGAGCTGGGTCAGTCAATCTAAAGGCTAAGCCCACAGCTTCCATCAATTGACTGGCTCTCCTCAAATGCCCAAAATAGTCATGCCAACCGCTAATAATGAAGAGGCTTTACTTTATACGGACCCATGCTGCCGGAGGACCCCTTGCCTCTTGTGGGGTGGAAAACGGGGTGCTGGAGATCACATGTCCAATTCCAATTAATGGCATCTTATTGGGCTTGATTTAGGTCACGCCCATCACTGACCCAGGACGTGGCAGCGGTGACTTAACTTTGCCACCTTCTCTTGGGAGGAGCTGCACCGTCTGCCGCCCACAACATCTGGCTCGGCGACACCCTTCCGGTCGCGGTGAAGGTTACCACACAATGGCGCTTTCATGCCACCATGTCCTCAAGCATACAACCGCTATAATCTGCAAAAGCAACACGGCATCGCTTCTCCTGTGATAGGGAGGCATCGGCTGGACAAGGAACCGAAGCTTTCAGTGGGCAGCAGGGTTCCTTGAAGCACAAAGAGCCGCATGTGGAATCCGCGTGGGCATTGGAGCTCTTTACAAAGATGGGAGGGAAAGTAGAAAGTGAGGAGGACATAAAAAACCTACAAGGGGATATAGACAAGGCTGGGTGAGTGGGCGGAGATTTGGCAGATGCAATACAATATTGGAAAATGTGAGGTTATGCACTTTGGCAGGAAAAATCAGAGAGCAAGTTATTATCTTAATGGCGAGAAACTGGAAAGTACTGCAGTACAAAGGGATCTGGGGGTCCTAGTGCAAGAAAATCAAAAAGTTAGTATGCAGGTGCAGCAGGTGATCAAGAAGACCAACGGAATGTTGGCTTTTATTGCTAGGGGGATAGATTATAAAAACAGGGAGGTATTGCTGCAGTTATATAAGGTATTGGTGAGACCGCACCTGGAATACTGCATACAGTTTTGGTGTCCATACTTAAGAAAAGACATACTTGCTCTCGAGGCAGTACAAAGAAGGTTCACTCGGTTAATCCTGGGGATGAGGGGGTGGACATATGAGGAGAGGTTGAGTAGATTGGGACTCTACTCATTGGAGTTCAGAAGAATGAGAGGCGATCTTATTGAAACATATAAGATTGTGAAGGGGCTTGATCGGGTGGATGCGGTAAGGATGTTCCCAAGGATGGGTGAAACTAGAACTAGGGGGCATAATCTTAGAATAAGGGGCTGCTCTTTCAAAACTGAGATGAGGAGAAACTTCTTCACTCAGAGGGTAGTAGGTCTGTGGAATTTGCTGCCCCAGGAAGCTGTGGAAGCTACATCATTAAATAAATTTAAAACAGAAATAGACAGTTTCCTAGAAGTAAAGAGAATTAGGGGTTACGGGGAGCGGGCAGGAAATTGGACATGAGGCTGAGTTTGGATCGGTCGAGGCCCTGTGGGTGGCGGAGCGGGCCCAGGGGCTGAGTGGCCGGGTCCTGCTCCTACTTCTTGTGTTCTTTAGATTTGAGGTTAGGATCAGATCAGCCATGATCTTATTGAATGGCGGAGCAGGCTCGAGGGGCCGATTGGCCTACTCCTGCTCCTATTTCTTATGTTCTTATGTTCTTATACCAACACCGTGGCCATCATGAAGAGAAAGGATTTGCTCTCAAACTTCAATGTTCAGATGGCA
Organism: Squalus acanthias; assembly: GCA_030390025.1. Taxonomy (NCBI): domain Eukaryota; kingdom Metazoa; phylum Chordata; class Chondrichthyes; order Squaliformes; family Squalidae; genus Squalus; species Squalus acanthias. The sequence continues at coordinate 20,162,499 of CM059450.1, forward strand.
TCTGACCGCAGAAACATTGGCAGTGGCTGAGGCATTGATGAGGCATCTCACCTACCCCATCGCAGAGTTTCGAGATTTGTTTCCTGCTCTCCATCAAAAACTAGAATTAGTGCACGATTCTCCATCTAGTCACCCTGCCCCTTTAATCCAGACACATCAGCAGACTCTCAAAAATCTTCATGGGCTAAAGAAACCTTGCAATAAAAAGGAATTGGGAAACGTGTGCTGTACTATTCCATGATTCTATATGGAGTTTACAAAGAATTAGAGTGCTGAGCAGCGATGACCACAGTAGTAATCTGGAATATCCACGCTTGAAATGCAGACTTGAACTTTGTGCGATGTCTTGCATGGATCCAGTTTGATAATTAATGCAGTGCTTTGTGTAAAGGATGGTCAACAGTAACCATTAGATAAAGACATCCTCAATTTGGACTTGATATTATTGCAAATGTTTAGTCTGGGGATAATTCCTAGACTTCCAGTTATAGGGTAGAATCTTGGAATTATAGAATGGTTACAGCACGGAAGAACGCCCTTTCCCCGTAGCCCTGCAATTTGTTTTCCTTCAGGTAATTATCCAATTCTCTTTTGAAAGCCATGATTGAATCTGCCTCCACCACCCTTCCAGGCAGTGCATTCCAGATCCTAACCACTTGCTGAGTAACATTTTTTTTCCTCATGTCGCCTTTGGTTCTTCTGCCAATCACCTTAAATCTGTGTCCTCTGGTTCTCGACCCTTCTGCCAATGGGAGCAGTTTCTCTCTATCTACTCTGTCCAGACCCCTCATGATTTTGAACACCTCTATCACATCTCCTCTCAACCTTCTCTGCTCCAAGGAGAACAACCCCAGCTTCTCCAGTCTATCCACGTAGCTGAAGTCCCTCATCCCTGGAACCATTCTTGTAAATCTTTTCTGCACCCTCTCTAAGGCCTTCACATCCTTCCTAAAGTGCGGTGCCCAGAATTGGACACAGTACTCCAGTTGAAGCCGAACCAGTGTTTTATACAGGTAACGTGATTGGGACCCTCACTGGTCCATCAGACAAGATGACCATCAAGCAAGTCTGTTAAAGAAAATGTCCATCCGGACTCACTTGAGGCACCAGTCAACTGAGCATCACCTTGATCACTGGACACAATTATAAACCAAGAGTCGGGCACACATTAAGGGAGAAAGCAAGTTCCACTTAATTATTTCTACTTGTAGCTCATGGCCAATGCGGCTGCGTGATGTTGATCGACTTGCGACTGTGTGCTGCTCGCCCCTTCTCTTGCTCTCGAATAAAAGGCAGCGAGGGAATGTTATTAGGAGAGAGGCCGCTCCAGCGTTTATACCACCAGTGAAAGGGTTTCATGAAAATAGGACTGTTAAACATTTAAACTATTTCATAGAAGCAGAGAAACTTACAGCACAGGAGGCCATTCGGCCCGTCGTGCCTGTGCTTGTGCTTAGTCCCACAGTGCTCCCTTTAATTTTTTTGGGTGTGCGGCTCCTTTAAGGGGCTCCGCCGCCCATCTAAAATACCACGTATGCACGGTTTTTCCCATTTGAAAGCCGGAGAGCCGGCTGTGCGGGAGCTCCAGACCGCTAAAGGGAACATTGGCCCACACCCCCGCATTGTGTCCCTAACCCTGCCAGTTCCTCATCCTCCAGTACCTGTCCAACTCCCTTTTAAAATTTGATGGAATCAGCTTCCACCCCCTTTTCAGGTCGAGCGTTCCGGATCCCCACAACTCTCGGAGTGGAAACATTTCTCCTCACTTCCCCTCGAGATCTTTTGCCAATGATTTTAAATCTATGACCTCTGGTTATTGACCCACAGAAACAGGCCATTCGGCCCAACTGGTCCGTGTCGGTGTTTATGCTCCACACCAGCCTCCTCCCACCCCTACTTCATCTCATCCTATCAGCGTATCCTTGTATCCCTTTCTCCCTCACGTACTTACCTAGTTTCCATGCTATTCGCCTCAACCACTCCCTGTGGTAACGAGTTCCACATTCTCACCACTCTCTGGGTGAAGAGGTTTCTACAGAATTCCTAACTGGATTTATTAGTCATGATGCGGAGATGCCGGTGTTGGACTGGGGTGGACAAAAATGAGAAGTCACACAACACCAGGTTATAGTCCAACAGTTTTATTTAAAATTACGAGCTTTCGGAGCTGTTGCCCCTTCGTCAGGTAGAGTTACAATGAGGGATTTGACACGTTGGACCCCCTGTGACCCATCTCATTGTCTTGGCTGTGCTCTGGTGTGTCTTTGATGTAATGCCTCCCTGAAAGATTGGGTATCTCTGCAGACAAATTGCTTTCTGGATTTATTAGTGACTATCTTATATTTAATATCACTTTTTTGGTCTCCCCCACAAGTGGAAACATCTTCTCTACATCTACCCTATCAAACCCCTCCATAATTTTAAAGACCTCTATCAGGTCACCCTTCAGCCTTCTCTTTTTGACAGGAAAGAGCCCCAGCCTGTTCAATCTTTCCTGAGAGTTTTTGCTCTTATAGATTCGTTGCATTTCTCTTTCCAGCCCGCACATATGCCAACTTCCCAGGGCAATGAGAAGCTCACCATGTGGGGAACCTCAGGAGCAGAGACACGATCCACAAATCGGTGCTGCTGTATCCCAGAAAGTGGCCATCAAAAGAAAGGAAAATGGAAAGACTTATACAGCCCCTTTCACAACCTCAGGATGTCCCAAAGCACTTTACAGCCAATGAAGTAAGCGTGGTCACTGTTGTAATGTAGGAAACGCAGCAGTCAATTTGCACACAGCAAGCTCCCACAAACAGCAATGTGATAATGACCAGATAATCTGTTTTAGTGATGTTGGTTGAGGGATAAATATTAGCACCGGGGAGAACTCCCCTGCTCTTCTTTGAATAGTGCCATGGGATCATTTACGTCCACCTGAGAGGGCAGACGGGGCCTCGTTTCAATGTCTCATCCGAGAGACCTGTCTTATGAAGAAAGGTTGAGCAGGTTGGGCCTATACTCAGAGTTTAGAAGAATGAGAGGGGATCTTATTGAAACACATAAGATTCTGAAGGGGCTTGACAGAGTAGATGCAGAGAGGATGTTTCCCCTCGTGAGGGAATCTAGAACTAGGGGGCATAATTTCAGAATAAGGGGGCACCCATTTAAATCGGAAATGAGGAGAAATTTCTTCTCTCAGAGGGTCGTGAATCTTTGGAATTCTCTTCCCCAGAGAGCTGTGGAGGCTGGGTCATTGAATATATTTAAGGTGGAGATAGACAGATTTTTGAATGGTAAGGGAGTCAAGGGTTATGGGGAGCGGGCAGGGGAGTGGAGTTGAGGCCAAGATCAGATCAGCCATGATCTATTGAATGGCGGAGCAGGCTCGAGGGGCCAAATGACCTACTCCTGCTCCTACTTCTTATGTCCTTATGAGACGGCACTTCCGCCAGTGCAGCACTCCCTCAGCACTGCACTGGAGTGTCAGTCTGGACTTTGTGCTCAGATCTCTAGAGTGGGGCTATGAACCCATGACCTTCTGACTCGGAGGTGCGAGAGGTACCCTCTGAGCCACGGCTGACACGAGGCATTAGGTGGGACTGTGGCTGAAGGTCGTCAGGCAACACTACTTGCCCGTCATAACCAGGCAGAAAATCCAAGGCAGAGGTCCCTCCCCCCGCGCGTTATTGAGCACCACATGTACAATCACCACATACTGCCACTTCTTTCTTTTACTGTCTGTAACAGTTCATTCTCCTTTGAAGAAAATTAAGCAACAAAACCCCTTCCGCCAGGAGTCAAGTACAACACCCCCCACCGGAGACCGAGCCGTAACTCAAATCGTTATGAAAAAGCAGCACTCCATTTTGAATAAAAATCACAAAGACAACAGGTCACGTTGCTTGTAACAGATTCCGTCATCACATCCGGCTTCTGATTGGATAGTCAGATACCGAGCGGCCAGTTAGAATTGCTGTGATTTGATATTTCAGACCCGAAAACTGCCGCGCTGTGCGGTAATACACAGCCGTTTCAAGGAAAGAGGCCGCTCGACCCGTGTCGGCCGTTACCCTCCGCACGAGCAAAGAGTCCCGATCACGTTTCCCCGCCCGCTTCCCATATCCCTTCAACCCCTTTTCCTTCATCCGTCCATCTATCTGAGCTAATCTTCAACGTTGACATCGTTTCTGTCTCAACCACTAAGCTTGGAAGTGAAGCCAAGAGGTTTCTCCTGCCCTCAGTTCTAACTCTTACACTTCATTGTGTATCGGTGACCCCCCTCAGCTGCTTCCATCTCCCCTGCCCCATCCTTTTATAATTTTAAACATTTCTATCGGGTCGCCCCGCAATCTGTGTTGTTCTAATGAAAAAAGACCCAATTTTCAAAAGTCTGTTCGTATTTCTATTTCCTCATCCCAGGCAGTATTCTGGTGAAAACAAAAGCAAAATACTGCGGATGCTGGAAATCTGAAATAAAAACTGGAAATACTCGGCAGGTCAGGCAGCATCTGTGGAGAGAGAAACAGAGTCAACGTTTCAGGTCGATGACCCTGCATCAGAATTGGGAAAAGCTGGAGATGGAACAGGTTTTTAAGCAAGTGCAGGGGCAGGGAAAGGGGGGAGGAGGAAAGAACAAAAGGGAAGGTCTGTGATAGGCTGGAAGGCAGGAGAGATTAAGAGACAAAAGGGATGATGGTGCAAGGCAAAAGGAGATGGTAATGGGACAAGTTAAGAAACGAAAGATGGCTCTAGATGAAGTGTCAATGGCAGAATGATCGACAGCTGCCATGTGAGCGAGAGAAAAGAAAATGATAGGGGCCTGTGTTGTACTCTCTCTAAAGCCTCATATACTTCCTATAGCGTGGAGTCCAGTGCTGCACGCAGTACTCGAACGGAGGTCTGAAGGTTATATCGGCTCATCATTACTTCGTGGTTTTTATGTTCTATGTCTCTCGAGATTAAACCCAGAATTCCGTTAGGATTTGTCCCGCCCGAGGCTCTGCCTTTAATGACCTGTGGACCTGTCCTCCCAAATCCCTCTGCTCCTCCACAGCACCGAGCCTACTTCCATTCCCAGTATAATTACTGCTGGGATTTCTTTTTACCGAAGTGCATCACCTCACACATACTGACATTGAATGCTGTCTACCACATTTGAGCCCAATCCGTCCCCCTCCATCTTATCAATAACTCCTTGCAGCTTCCTTTGGGCTTCTAAAGAATTAACCATATCTCTCTTAGTTTGGTATCATTTGCAAATTTTAGCACCGCTGTGTCTAGGCCTGTATGTTGTGGGGGGGTGGAGAAAGAGAGGAACAGAAGCTAAAGAGGAGTTTGATGCAGAGTAACGCTCCCTCTACTCTGCCCCAGCAATACACTTCAATCTCACCTCCGACAAGCACCCTCTTCAGAACCAGCGTGGCATTGCCATGTTCCAAATAGCCACTGTAGGGGCTATCTGAGTCAGATTGTTAAGTTAAACCATACTGAAGGCAGTTCAGTCTGCAGCCTTTTGCCATTAGGAACTTTTAGTCAAGAGAGAGGTTACTTTCATCTCCACTGCCCGGGCTAGCCTGAAACCCAGGTTATTGGGTGGGGGGGGCGTACTGTTAATACTGAGGAGGACTGCGGCAAAATACAGGAAGACATTCATAAACTTACAGAATGGGCGTGCAATTGGCAAATGAACTTCAATATAAGTGGTACATTTTGGTAGGAAGAATACAGAGGCCAGATACTCCTTGGAAATTAAGTGTCTAAATGGGGTAAAGGAACAGAGGGATCTGGGGGCGGGGTACAGATACACCAATCACTAAAAGTAGCGAGGCGGGTTAATAAGGCCATAAAAAAGCAAAGCATTGGGGTTCATTTCTAGTGGGATAGAATTGAAAAGCAGAGAGGTTATGTTAAACTTGTATAGAACCTGGGTTAGACCACACTTGGAGTAGTGTGGGCAGTTCCGGTCTCCATATTATAAAAAGGATGTAGAGGCACTGGAGAAGGTTCAAAAAAGATTTACGAGAACGATACCAGAGCTGAGAGGAAAGATTGAACAGGCTGGGGTTCTTTTCTCGAGAAAAAAAGGCTGAGGGGGTTTAAGATTATGAAAGAGTTCGATAGGGTAGGCGCATAGATGTTTCCACTTGCGGGGGAGACCAGAACTAGGGGCCATAAATATAAGATATTCACTAATAAATCCAATAGGGAATTCAGGAGAAACTTCTTTACCCAGAGGGTGGTGAGAATGTGGAACTCGCTACCACAGGGCGTGGTTGAGGCGAATGGCATAGATGTATTTAAGGGGAAGCTGGATGAACACATGAGGGAGAAGGAATAGGAGAATATGTTGATGGGGTGAGATGAAGAACATTAGAAGAGCAGGAGTAGGCCATACGGCCCCTCGAACCTGCTCCGCCATTCAGTAAGAGCATGGCTGATCATCGACCTCAACACTTTCCTGCCCGATCCCCATATCCCTTGATTCCCCTAGAGTCCAAAAATCTATCGATCTCAGCCTTGAATACACTCAAAGACTCAGCATTCACAGCCCTGTGGGGCAGAGAATTCCAAAGATTCACAACCCTCTGAGTGAAGAAACTCCTCCTCATCTCAGTCTTAAATGGCCGACCCCTTATCCTGAGACTGTGCCCCCCCTAGTTCTAGACTCTCCAGCCAGGGGAAACAGCCTCTCAGCATCCCATATGTTTCAATGAGATCACCTCTCATTCTTTAAACTCCAGAGAGTATCGGCCCATTCTACACAATCTCTCATCATAGGACAGCCCTCTCATCCCAGGAGAGGAGGCTCGTGTGGAGCATAAATGCCGGCATGGACCAGTTGGGCCGAATGGCCTGTTTCTGTGGTGTAAATACTACGTAATTCTATGTTATAGAGGTGAAAGGCCAATGCACTGTGCGGCCTACCTCTCATACACAGGCAGGGGACGCTCATCAACTCCCGATATCACACAGGACTTCCAATTTTACAAACAGGACCAACATGATTTCTCTAAAGGAACATGGTCATGAGCAAGGAGTTGCCATCGGAAATGAGAAGAGTTAAAATGTTATCATTCCTTCATTTCCAAACAGACTACAATGTCTTTGTTGTTGTGATTTTCTTTGTTTTCACGCGGAAAAAGCTGCTGTGTTCTGGAATGCGCTGCCTGAAAGCGATTCAATAGTAACTTTCCAAAGGGAATTGGATAAATACTTGAAGGGGATAATTTGCAGGGCTACGGGGAAAGGGCAGGGGGAGTGGGACTAATTGGATCGCTCTTTCAAAGAGCCGGCACAGGCACGATGGGCTGAATGGCCTCCTTCTGTGCTGTATCATTCTATGAAACACTTGGAATCACCGATCCATCGACCAGAGTAATATGGAACGACCCTCCCTGCCGGCCAGCCCAGTAACTCACCGACAGGATCATTACACCGCTCACCCAGATACCCAGGGCCAGAGCTTCAGCTGGTGTAACTGCGACTGGGTGTGAAATGATCACCGGACAGCTCGGTTCACCGGTTCCAACAACTGATTATCGACGGAAGGATCAACATATCGAAGGTTATGTTGAAGGGTTGAGATTAAAGTAGGAGGCTGGTGTGGAGCATGAACGCCAGCACAGATCAGTTGGGCTGAATGGGCCAGGACACTCTCTGTAATAAAGCGACAACAGGTGTTGTTCAAATAAATACTCCCAACTGGGCAGAGTCCTAACATCACAGGTCTGGGCTCTGACGGACGGGCCTCGGCTTCATCTCTACATCGTGTCCATGAATTCCAGAATAGTCAAGATCCTGCGATTTGATTGAATGTAACATATCTCAGAGGCAATGGATGAAATAAGCTGCAATATTTTTGTTTTATAAATGCAATGAATAGACATCAGTGATTTCACACAAGTCCGATGCATCCTTCAAAAATAGGCACTAGCAGTGAAACCGAACCCAGCGAACGTTGATTACATTCGGTTTTCAGTGTAAAATAATGTTCAGGGGTGGAGATCCAATTAATATTATCGAGGTCCCTCGTGCAACATATTGCAATGCTGCAGGGCTTCAGATGTCTTTCAGGAAATCACACCGTGTTTGCGCCCAACCTCCAAGAAGGCCTCCACACATTGCTCGATATCCTGGTCGCTATGGGCGGCAGAGATCTGCACCCGGATTCGTGCTTTGCCCTTGGGCACCACAGGGTAGCTGAAGCCAATCACGTATATTCCTGCGTCAAAACAAGGCAAGGTAAACATTAGATCAGGAAAAAAAAGCTCCGGAAGGACAAGCATTCCTGGGAAAAAAAAATCCGGCAAGTGCCTAGCCTCCAGTCCTGGGAACACAGGAATACTATCGATTCAAAACACTGAGCAGAAAGGGGGAAAAATTCAGTATCGACCATTTTGGGGCGCTAACATCGCCTGGGCGCTAATTAGCGCCGGCGACCGTGAAATTCAGTTTTAGCGCCCCAAGAGGGAAGTGGAGCGTTAAATCAAGCACTACACACTTTTCTTAGGGCGCTAACGCAGAGCGCTAATCAAGTTCCGGCGCCGTCAATTACAAGTACTCAGACAGACGGCAGATGGGGCCTCGGTTTAACGTCTCATCCGAAAGACGGCACCTCCGACAGTGCAGCACTCCCTCAGCACTGCGCTGGAGTGTCAGCCTAGCTTTATGTGCTCAAGTCTCTGGAGTGGGACTTGAACCCACGACCTTCTGACTCAGAGGCGAGAGTGCTACCACTAGTATAGGTAAAGGTGATGCAAGGACAGTTCAAGACCAACGTCAGGAGAACCATTTCAGCAAAGAGTGATCCACACACGGAATGGTTTTCAGGGATGTGCAGACTCAGTTACAGCGAGCGACTGGGGGCAGGGAGGGGCAATGTTGGTCACTGATCCTGATGGCCAAACAGATGTGCCGAATATCCTGTCTCATTAACAACAACAACTTGTATTTATATAGCACCTTTAATGTAGCAAAACATCCCAAGGCGCTTCACAGGAGTATTATAAAACAAAATTTGACACCGAGCCACATAAGGAGATATTAGGGCAGGTGACCAAAAGCTTGGTCAAAGAGGTAGGTTTTACGGAGCATCTTAAAGGAGGAGAGACGGTCGAGAGGCGGGGAGATTTAGGGAGGGAATTCCAGAGCTTAGATCCCAGGCAACAGAAGGCACGCCCGCCAATGGTGGAGCGATTATAATCAGGGATGCTCAAAAGGCCAGAATTAGAGGAGCGCAGATATCTCGGAGGTTACAGAGATAGGGAAGGGTGAGGTTATGGAGGGATTTGAAAACAAGAATGAGAATTTTAAAATCGAGGCGCTGCTTAACTGGGATCCAATGTAGGTCAGCGAGCAGAGGGGTGATGGGCGAATGGACTTGGTGCGATCCTGCGATCTTCACTCAGCCAAAAGCCATTCGGTGACAATTAAAAACAAATGTCCTCGTGCGTTTGATATTTCAACAATGGCAGCAAGGGCTCGCCAAAGAAAACAACACAGAACAACAATAACATTAACACACGGAGCAATCAAAGGCTCCAAATATTTTTTTTAAAAACCCACCGGGAGGAGGGGACAATTGCTGTGTTCGCAGACTCGCCCAGGAACCAAAGGGAGGGAACAACAACAGGAAAATCCCAACACTCCGCCAGCAGTTGCCTTTAAACCGGGGCGTGCCGATACTATAGGCTCTCGGTCTGCAGGTTACCTCGCTTCAACATGTCCTCCGCCATGGACGATGCCAGCCGGGCGTCTCCCAGCATCACCGGGCAAATGGGATGGTTCATTCCGCCGATGGTGAATCCCGCCGCTGTCATCTGACTGCGGAACCTGTGCGGAACAGCCAATTAGAGTCAATTAAAAGCGGTTTAGAAACCTTCCCTCAACAAGAACTGCAACACACAACAGGGAGTTCAGCATCGGAAGGACAATACAACAACAATACAACATTTATATAGCGCCTTTAACGTAGTTAAAGCGTCCCAAGGAGCGATTATCAAACATAAGGAGATATTAGGACAGGAGACCAAAAGCTTGGTCAAAGAGGTAGATTTTAAGGAGCCTCTTAAAGGAGGAAAGAGAGATAGAGAGGCGGAGAGGGTTAGGGAGGGAATTCCAGAGCTTAGGGCCAAGGCAGCTAAAGGGGATGCTCAAGAGGTCAGAATTGGAGGAGCGCAGAGATCTCGGGGGGTTGTGGGGCTGGAGGAGGTTACAGAGATAGGGAGGGGCGAGGCCACGGAGGGATTTGAAAACAAGGATGAGAATTTTTAAATCGAGGTGTTGCCAGACCGGGAGCCAATGTAGCTGAACGAGCACAGGGGTGATGGGTGAGCGGGACCTGGTGTGAGTTAGGACACGGGCAGCAGAGTGCTGGATGAGCTCAGGTTTACGGAGGGTGGAAGGCGGGAGGCTGGCCTGGAGTGGGTTGGAATAGTCGAGTCGCCAGGGTAACAAAGGCACAGATGAGGGTTTCAGCACACAGGGAGACCAGCCGCTGAAAGACAATAAAAGAGTCTTCTACATTTCATACATTGTAACTCTGTCCCTTCTTGCTTGGGAAACCAGAACAATCAGGCTATAACGCGGCTGTATCCAGGAGGCAGCCTGGATCTGAGCAGAAACCTCCCAAAGCCCCTGTTGGGATATTTTCATCTTTGCGCACCTGTGAGTGGAATATTCTGCGGATTATGCCGGTTTAAGCTGCGCAGGTCTGGAGGACTGGAACAGGCGACTCACTGATTTGTGTAAATCTACCAACCATGGAGCAGCAATTACTGGCATTGCAGGCCAGGAGGTTCCAAGAGGCTTCGCCACGTTTGTACTCGGGAAGATCGGAGCATGGAAACCGCAATTGGGAACTGGCCGAGGGCCGTGGGGTCCAGGCGGAGAGCGAACAATGGTGGAGGACCAGGCTAGGCTAGGAAGTAACGACAGCGAGATGCACAAACAGTTCTGTTTCCCTCTCTGTGACCCCGTGCTCTTTCCCTCTCTGTGACCCCGTGCTCTTTCCCTCTCTGTGACCCCGTGCTCTTTCCCTCTCTGTGACCCCGTGCTCTTTCCCTCTCTGTGACCCCGTGCTCTTTCCCTCTCTGTGACCCCGTGCTCTTTCCCTCTCTGTGACCCCGTGCTCTTTCCCTCTCTGTGACCCCGTGCTCTTTCCCTCTCTGTGACCCCGTGCTCTTTCCCTCTCTGTGACCCCGTGCTCTTTCCCTCTCTGTGACCCCGTGCTCTTTCCCTCTCTGTGACCCCGTGCTCTTTCCCTCTCTGTGACCCCGTGCTCTTTCCCTCTCTGTGACCCCGTGCTCTTTCCCTCTCTGTGACCCCGTGCTCCTTCCCTCGCTGTGACCCCGTGCTCTTTCCCTCTCTGTGACCCCGTGCTCTTTCCCTCTCTGTGACCCCGTGCTCTTTCCCTCTCTGTGACCCCGTGCTCTTTCCCTCTCTGTGACCCCGTGCTCTTTCCCTCTCTGTGACCCCGTGCTCTTTCCCTCTCTGTGACCCTGTGCTCTTTCCCTCTCTGTGACCCCGTGCTCTTTCCCTCTCTGTGACCCCGTGCAATCCAAGAATTGCCAAAAGAACAAACAAGGTATCTTTTTGCAAGTAGACGAAGCAGGGATGAAATGCAAGTTGGTCTGCCAGACACCCATCTCAATCCATATCCCCTCAGCAGAGGGTTTGAACACCCCCTCCCCCTCCACCCACACAACCTGCCTCAGACAGTGGAAGGCATGGACTGGGCAATGTGTGTCACAACAGCCTTCCACCCACAGGGGGTAAGGACCAACCTGAATCATCTCAACTGCTCCTTATTTAAGGAAGGATATACTCAACTGGAGGCAGTTCAGAGACGATTCACACGGTTGATTCCTGAGATGAGGGGGTTGTCTTATGAAGAAAGGTTGAGCAGGTTGGGCCTATACTCATTGGAATTTAGAAGGATGAGAGGTGATGTTTTATTGAAACATGATGTGGAGATGCCGGTGTTGGACTGGGGTGGACAAATGTGAGAAGTCGCACAACACCAGGTTATAGTCCAACAGCTTTATTTGAAATCACAAGCTTTCGGAGCGCTGCTCCTTCGTCAGGTGAAACATATAAGATACTGAGGGGGCTCGACAAGGTAGATGCAAAGAGGATGCTTCCCCTCGTGGGGAAATCTAGAACGCGGGGGCACAGATTTAGAATAAAGGGTCGCCCTTTTAGAACTGAGATGAGGAGGAATTTCTTCTCTCAGAGGGTCATAAATCTGTGGAATTCTCTGCCCCAGAGAGCTGTGGAGGCTGGGTCATTAAATACATTTAAGGTGGAGATAGACAAATTTTTGCAAGATAAGGGAGTGAAGGGTTATGGGGAGCGGGCAGGGAAGTGGCTTTGAGCTCAAGATCAGCCATGATCTTATTGAATGGCGGAGCAGGCTCGAGGGGCCAAGTGGCCTATTCCTGCTCCTATTTCTTATGTTCTTATGCTACAAGTGCCCCCTGCAGTGGGTTAGCATGCTGCCCATTCTGGGACATGGGTGCAAATGGACGGCAGTAAGTCACCGTCCATAATTCAGCACAGCCGGCACTCACTCCCAGACCTGACCAATGGTCAGTGCAGAAAATATAAATGCCATTATAGCCGCAGGCATTTCAGTCTCTTGTACGTGTCTTTCTTGCCACTAGATGGTATGTGTGTGCTCTGCAAGTCATGCAGTGTGTTACCCCCTGAAACACGAGTGTCCAGAGAGGTCTCTCCCCGCCGCCCCCAGGAATAACAGGAAACATTAAAGAGTGTTGCATCCAGCTCTTTGAGAGTGTGGAGCTCCAGCACAAGGCACTAATTGCCACGCAGACTGGCCGGTATACAGAATGGTGATGTGTCACACTGGTGTATCAGGGGACAGATGCTCTCTTATCTGAGGAAGGATGTTCTTGCCATGGAAGGAGTTCAGTGAAGATTCACAAGGCTGATACCTGGGATGGCAGGAATGACATATGAGGAGAGATTGGGTCGATTGGGCTTATACTCGCTGGAGTACAGAAGAATGAGAGGGGATCTCATCGAAACATATAACATTCTGACAGGTCTGGACAAACTAGATGCAGGAAGAATGTCCCCGATGGTCGGAGAGTCCAGAACCATGGGTCATAATCTAAGGATAAGGGGTAAGCCATTTAGGACAGAAATGAGGAAGAATTTCTTCACCCAGAGAGTGGTGAACCTGTGGAATTCTCTACCACAGAAGGTAGTTGAGGCCAAGTCATTAAATATATTCAAGAATGAGTTAGATATACTTCTTAAAGCTAAAGGTATCAAGGGATATGGGGAGAAGGCAGGTACAGGGTACTGAGTTTGGAATGGCCTCCTCCTGCTCCTATCTTCTATGTTTAGGCTGGGGCTGCGGCAGGTAAAGGGAGCTGCCTGGCCAGCTGTAGCTGATCTGGGAGCGCTTGATGCAGACACAGAAATCCTGAAATAGAAAGTACCCCAGCGTCCCTCACCCGGATGAGCTTAGAGTAGCACGACAAACCCAGTGCACTCTGCAGTACTCTCCCGGCTGGGTCCCTTCCCCTCACACCTGGACCCTCACAATCAGCAGTGTCCTCTCCTCCACCCAGCAAGGGTGCCAGACCACCATCTAATGGAGATGGGTCCCTCAATCCCACCTGTCCATGGGGAATCATTGAACATAAGAAATAGGAGCAGGAGTCAGCCAAACGGCCCTTCATGCCTGCTCCGCATTCAGTAAGATCATGGCTGATCTTCGACCTCAACTCTACTTTCCCGCCCGATCTCCATATCCCCCGATTTCCCCTACAGTCCAAAAATCTATCGATCTCTGTCTTGAATATACTCAACGACTGAGCATCCCCAGCTGTCTGGGGTAGAGAAAGCCAAAGATTCACCACCCTCTGAGAGTGAAGAATATTAAGGGAATCAAGGGATATGGGGATAGTTCAGGAAAGTGGAGATGAGGTAGAAGATCAGCCATGATCTTATTGAATGGTGGAGCAGGCTCGAAGGGCCAAATGGCCGACTCCTGCTCCTATTTCTTATGTTCTAAGAAATTTCTCCTCTTCTCAGTCCTGAATGGTCGACCCCTTATCCTGAGAAAAGGAGCTATAATAAATGAATTCTCCTCGGGGGGCTGCAGGACACTGGACAGACTGGTCACTCTCATTGGCGATGTCCCTATAGGTTTTTGAAGCCATAGTTTGGGTGATGCATTGCTGTCCACTAGGAGGCCCAGGGCTTTGGAGGCACAGATGACCACCGAGTCATAAATGTATCACAGTTAACATTTGTTCTGCCCCATCCCACCCCAATCCGTGAGGCTAATCAGTCACCAACTGTCCAGCTCACTTTTGGTAAGAAAAGCAATTATTTCATACCTTCCTGAGCTGGGCTGAGGTGGATGTGGGCGGATCAGGGACGGAGGTGGATGTGGAGTGGAGGTGGGGCGGAGTTGGGCTGAGGTGGGGGGGGTTGGAGGTGGGGTTAAGTGGTCTTGGCGATGGAGAAGTGGAGTTTAAATCCCAGCTGAGGGTCGAACAGGACACCAGGGGGACAACTGCACAGATGTTTGGAGCCAGCATCTCACCAATATGTTAAGGGTACACAATGGCACAGATTGTCCAGGCTGACACGGAGTCAGCAGTTAGTAATAGAACAAGAAGAGAGATTCAAACCAGCAAACACATTAAAACTCAACCGGATATTTAACAACACGCCAGATAAGGCTCAAATACAACACAGTTCTTCATTTTCAGAGATACATCTATTAGGATCACAGGAACAGCAGGAGGCCATTCAGCCCCCTCGAGCCTGTTCTGCCATTCAATGAGATCACAGCTCACTTAACTCCAGCTACTCACCTTAGTCACGTAACCCTTAATAACCTCGCCTAACAAAAATCTATTTTCAATTGACCCCCGAGCTTCAAGAGCTTTTTGGGGGCGGGGCGGGGGGGGGGGTTGAGAGTTCCAGATTTCCACTACTCTTTGTGTGAAGAAGTGCTTCCTGACATTAACCCTGAACGGCCTGGCTCTAATTTTAAGGTTATGTCCCCTTGTCTGGACTCCCCCCACCAGAGGAAATAGTTTGGGGGGAAAATTCAGTTGGTTAGCGCCTCCCGTTAGCGCCTGCAGCTGGTGCTAACGGGGCGCTGATGCAGTAGCGCCGGGGCGAGGTGAATCCGGCGGCGCACGGCAAATCCGGACCCCCCCCCATTGCACCGCCGGCACGAGGTACCGCCAGGGACTTCAACGCCAGGCGCCCGATCTGCCGAATTAATTTGTGCCTCGACCAGACAGCGAGAGGGAGAGGAGGCTCACAGCTGCAGGACACCGGCGCCAGGGACGCTATTTAAAGGCGTCCGCATTATTCACTCCCAGCTGTCAGGGCAGGTTAGTTTCTGTGGTCTCTTGTCAGTTTCAGCTAGTGGAGGAGTTTGCATGAATAATTTCAAGGTTCTTTTTGATCAGCAGTGTTCTGGCAAGTGCAAAGTGGCTAGATTTGTTGTTCAAAGATTCAAACTGCTACACTTAGTGGGGGGCTGTACCGGCCACCTCGCCCTCCAGGATCTACGGCGGAGGGAGCGTAGGCAGACAGAAATACGGCAACATGTGCGCAGAGGGATGAGGAGGGACATCAGGGCTCTCACCAGGATGACTTAAACCCCAGATCCCTTTTACTCACCACATGCCCATCATATCATCCCTGTGTCATGCCAGATCACAACATCCTCCTGGGCACAAGGGTGAAATGAGAGAGACCACAAAATATTGCAAACTCCATTAATAAATTTATGCATAAACATATCACATTAATGACCCTTGTGCCTGCCATAGTTGAACAGCTGTCATTGTGTGCAAGGTGTGAGATGTGGGTGTGAGTGTTGGTAAGTAGAGATTGTTGGTGGGTGAGCGCTGGGGGTCTGGTGCTTTGGGCAGTGTGTGCAGACTGTGGTACAGATGGTGGTATGTAGCATTTGTTGAAGCATTCAGTCACCCTGACCACCCGGCTGAGGTGGATCTGCCATGAGCACACCTGCTTCAGTCCTCTGGCTCCTTCTCCTTGTTGTGCTTCTCCTTGCTGAGGCAGCTGCACAGCCAGTAATGCTGAGAATGAGGTGCAGCAGCATCAATGAACCACCCCTTTCAGTACTGGGAAAAGCCTGCGGCAATGATGAGTTGCAATTAGACTGCACCCGATATTGGTCCACCCTTTGAGTGTAAAGCCCCTGAGCCAGACCGTTAAGACTTGATTTAGCGCCCCAATCATTTCTTTGAGCAGTGAGAATGAATTTTGCATGCAGTCTAAAGCATTGGCACCTGGCGCTAATTCTCAAACTTTTCAAGATACCGCCCATTCCTGGGCTATAATGAATTTCTAGCCCTGAACCTCTATCAACTCCTTTAATCATTGGACCAGAAATATTAACAGGTAAGAAACCAGAAGATCTGCCCTCAAAGCAAAACTCTTCCTTTTACCTACAAAGACAACGATTAAACATTATAATAAGTTAATTCTCCTGGAGGTGAGGGTAGGAGACAGACCCACTCATTGGCGATGTACCTTTTGGTTTTTGCTGCCATAGTTTGGGCGATGGCGTTGTTTTCCATCAGGAGGTCCAGGGCTTTGGAGGCACAACCGACCACAGGAGGAGGCAGAGTGTTGGAAAAGAGGTAAGGTCTGGAGCGCTGACGCAGCAAGGCAACCACAGCCTTGGGTCCCGTGGTGTATCCACCTTAAAGAGAAGACATGTTAATGTTTCAGGTGTTTCATAGAATCATAGAATGTGGCTGGTTGACCCATCGTGCCTGTGCCGGCTCTCTGAAAGAGCTATCCGATCGGCCCCACTCCCCTTCCCTTTCCCCACAGCCCTGCAAACGTTTCCTTTTCAAGTATTTATCCAATTCCCTTTTGAAAGTTACTACTGAATCTGCTTCCACGGCCCTTTCAGGCAGCGCATTCCAGATCACAACTCGCTGTGTAAAAAAAAAAAAAATGTCCTCATCTCTCCTCGAGCCGTGACTCAGTGGGCAGCACCCTCGCCTCTGAGTCAGCAGGTTGTGGGTTCAAGTCCCACTCCAGAGACTTGAGCACAAAAATCCAGGCTGACACTCCCAGTGCAGTGCTGAGGGAGTGCTGCACTGTCGGAGGTGCCGCCTTTCGGATGAGACGTTAAACTGAGGCCCCGTCTGCCCTCTCAGGTGGATGTTAAAGATCCCATGGCACTATTCGAAAAAGAGCAGGGGAGTTTTCCCAGTGTCCTGGACAATATTTATCCCTCAACCAACATCACTAAAGCAAAAACAGATTATCTGGTCATTATCTCATTGCTGTTTGTGGGAACTTGCTGTGTACAAATTGGCTGCCACGTTTCTTACATCACAACAGTGATTACACTTTAAAAGTACTTAATTGGCTGTAAAGCACTTTGCGACGTTGTGAATGGCACGATATAAATCCAAGTCTTTCTTTCTTTCTTTGGTTCTTTTGCTAATGACCTTAAATCTGTCTCCTCTGGTTACTGACCCTCCTGCCAGTGGTAACAGTTTCTCCTGATCTACTCTATGTCGTCAGGAGGACCCGGCTGCAGTGGCGCAAGCCTTTCAATGATCTCAGTAGATCATGAAATGTTAGTACAAAGATACACGCAACCTCATCCTGCTGTGCCTCTCATCATATCCCCCATCACTCTGCCTTCCCTACCCTACTCCTGTGGCAGTCGGAGAAAACAACGGTTTAAATCAAACATGGCCACAGTAAATACTAATTCTAATAGGTCTAAGAGCGTTAAAAAAACAAGCCTGAAGACTTTGTGTCTTAATGCAAGGAGCATTTGGAACAAGGTGGATGAAATAGCTGTGCAAATAGAGGTAAACGAATAGGATTTGATTGGGATTACCGAAACATGGCTCCAGGGTGGCCAAGGCTGGGAACTCAACATCCAGGGGTACTCAATATTCAGGAAAGATAGGCAAAAAGGAAAGGGAGGTGGGGTAGCATTGCTGGTTAAAGAGGGGATTAACACAATTGAAAGGAAGGATATTAGCTCTGATGATGTGGAATCTGTATGGGTTGAACTGAGAAATAACATGGGGCAGAAAACATTAGTGGGAGTGATATATAGACCTCCAAACAGTAATGCGGAGGTTGGGGACGGCATTAAAAGGGAAATTAGAGAAGCGTGTAATAAGGGCACAGCAGTCATCATGGGTGACTTTAATCTACATATAGATTGGGCTAACCACATTAGTAACAATACTATGGAGGAGGAATTCCTAGAGTGTTTACGGGATGGTTTCTTGGACCAATATGTCGAGGAACCAACCAGAGATCAGGCCATCTTAGACTGGGTATTATGCAATGAGAAAGGATTAATTAGTAATCTTGTTGTGCGAGGCCCCTTGGGTCGGAGCGATTATAATATGATAGAATTCTTCATTAGGATGGAGAGTGAAGTAGTTGACTCAGAGACTAGGGTCCTGAATTTAAATAAAGGAAACTACGATGGTATGAGGTGCAAGTTGGGTAGGATTGATTGGGGAATGTCACTCAAAGGGTTGACGGTGGATAGGCAATGGCAAACATTCAAAGACCGCATGGACGAACTACAGAATTTGTTCATTCCAGTTTGGCATAAGAATAAAACAAAAAGGGTGACTCAACCGTGGCTAACAAGGGTAATTAGGGATAGCATAAGATCCAAGGAGAGGGCATATAAATTGGCCAGAAAAAGCAGTAACCCTGAGGATTGGGAGCAGTTTAAGATTTAACAAAGGAGGACAAAGGGATTAATTAAGAAGGGGAAAATAGAATACGAGAGTAAGCTTGCAGGGAACATAAAAACTGACTGTAAAAGCTTTTATAGATATGTGAAGAGAAAAAGATTGGTGAAATCAAGCATAGGTCCCTTGCAGTCAGAATCAGGGGAACTTATAATGGGGAACAAAGAAATGTCAGACCAATTAAATACATACTTTGGTTCTGTCTTCACAAAGGAGGACACAAATAACCTCCCAGAGATGTTGGGGAACATAGAGTCTGATGAAAGGGAGGAACTGAAAGAAATCAGTATTTGTAGGGAAATGGTGTTAGGGAAATTGAAGGGATTGAAGGCTGATAAATCCCCAGGGCCTGATAATCTACATCCTAGGGTACTTAAGGAAGTGGCCCTAGAAATAGTAGATGCATTGCTGATCATCTTCCAACATTCGATGGAATCTGGAACAGTACCCATGGATTGGAGGGTAGCTAATGTTACCCCACTATTCAAAAAGGGTGGTAGAGAGAAAACGGGGAATTACAGACTGGTAAGCCTGACATCGGTAGTGGGGAAAATGCTAGAGTCCATTATAAAAGATGTAATAGCTGAGCACTTGGAAAACAGTGACAGGATCGGACAAAGTCAACATGGATTTACAAAAGGTAAATCATGCTTGACTAATCTACTGGAATTTTTTGAGGATGTAACTGGTAAAATAGATAAGAGAGAACCAGTGGATGTGGTGTATTTGGACTTCCAAAAGGCTTTTGATAAGGTCCCGCATAAGAGATTAGCGTGTAAAGTTAAGGCACATGGGATTGGGGGCAAGGTGTTGACTTGGATAGAGAACTGGTTGGCAGACAGAAAGCAAAGAGTTGGAATAAACGGGTCTTTTTCCGAGTGGCAGGCAGTGACTAGTGGGGTACCGCAGGGATCGGTCCTTGGACCCCAGCTATTCACAATATATATTAACGATCTAGACAAGGGAACTAGATGTAATATCTCCAAGTTTGCAGACGACACAAAACTGGGTGGGCGTGTGTGCTGCGAGGAGGATGCTGAGAAACTCCAGGATGATTTGGACAGGTTGGGTGATTGGGCAGAAGCATGGCAGATGCAATATAACGTGGATAATGCGAGGTTATCCACTTTGGTGTCAAAAACAGAAAGGCAGATTATCTGAATGGCAATAGATTGGGAGAAGGGGAAGTGCAACGAGACCTGGGTGTCCTTGTGCACCAGTCGCTGAAGGTAAGCATGCAGGAGCAGCAGGTGGTTAAGAAGGCAAATGGTATGTTGGCTTTGATAGCGAGAGGGTTTGAGTACAGGAACAAGGATGTCTTGCTGCATTTGTACAGGGCCTTGGTGAGACCACACCTTGAGTACTGTGTGCAGTTCTGGTCGCCTTATCTGAGGAAGGATGTTCTTGCCATGGAGGAGTTCAGCGAAGATTCACAAGGCTGATACCTGGGATGGCAGGAATGACGTATGAAGAGAGATTGGGTCGATTGGGCTTATACTCGCTGGAGTTTAGAAGAATGAGAGGGGATCTCATTGAAACTTATAAAATTCTGACAGGACAGGACAAACTAGATGCAGGAAGGATGTTCCCGATGGTCGGGGAGTCCAGAACCAGGGGTCACAGTCTAAGGATAAGGGGTAAGCCATTTAGGACAGAAATGAGGAGGAATTTCTTCACCCAGAGAGTGGTGAACCTGTGGAATTCTCTGCCACAGAAGGCAGTAGAGGCCAATTCATTAAACAGATTCAAGAAGGAGTTGGATATATTTCTTAAGGCTAAAGGGATCAAGGGATATGGGGAGAAAGCAGGGACAAGGTACTGAATTTGGATGATCAGCCATGATCGCATTGAATGGCAGAGCAGGCTAGAGGGGCCGAATGGCCTACTCCTGCTCCTATCTTCTATGATTCTATGATCCTTACTCACACCAACATACCTTGCACCTCCACCCATCCCTCTCTCTCTATCTACATCATCACATCCCCATCTCACTAACCACCCCTCACACTCACCCTCATCCTAGTGCAATCATACCAACTAACAACACAGAAGGGTAGCCACTTGGGTGTTTTATCCAATGTTTATGTAAAGTTTCTGTAATGTGGTGTCAAACATAAAAATCTTTATTTTCAACACTTTCCGCTCTTGGACAGATTTGTGTGCACCTTTGGAAGTGGCTTAGTGAGTTGCAGTGAATGGTGAGACATAATGGTAGCCCCTGCAATGGTGATGAGTGTGAAAGGAATGGCTTGGGCATTGTAGGGACGCCTTATGGTGTTGGTGTGGGGTGATGTGGCATCATGTGGCAGCCAGGGTGTACAGCATAAAGTTAACTAAATCTGGCCATCCCTGGCCTCCCTGGCAGCAATGTGGTCGGGTGCTGATGCCCTGTATCCTGTGCAGCATCAGGTGATTGCGGAGAAGGTTGGTGTTGTTGTTGGTGCTGCTGGTGTGCTTGGTGCTGGTGTGGGGGCTGATCGTGGTCGGATTCTGAGGACCAAGGGGAGACAGTATAAAGGGCACCCATGTTGATGAATAGATGGCAGGTGAAGTACAGATGACAGAAGCAGTCTGGTCAATGGTGAGAGAGGTTCTTCCAATGAGGTGACACTGGATGGAGACTTTGCTGGAAACACTTGCAGCCTGCAGAATCTGTGCTGGAAATGGACTGAGCAACAGCTTCTGCCTGAGGAAAGTGATCAGCTGTCCGGCGGGAGCTTTTACCGTACATTTCATGCCGTTAAGTAATCAGCTGGAGCAATGGCCACTGAACTCCTGCCTCAGGTTGATAGACGTGGTTCCCGAGCTGCGTGAATCCCGTGGCCATGCAGGGAAATATAAAAAGTAAGTGAAAAAAGGCTCTACGTGCCTGTAAACTACCTGATAATCATCTCAGTTGGGTCCCCGCGGCTGCCGGGTGGGTCAGCTCTGCGACGACAGACGTGCCTGGGGGAAAGGCGCGTAGGAGCGAGATCCCGACCCGGTCAAAAATAACAACTTTCCCACCCGACCCACCAGCGATCACGCCCGCTACCACCCCGGAAAATTCCAGCCATAATCTTAAAGACCTCAGCCTTCGCTTTTCTAGAGCCCCAGCCTGTTCAATCTTTCCTGATAGGTAATAACCTCTCAGTTCTGGTATCAAATATCTTTTTTGCACCTTCTCCACTGCCTCGATGTCCTTTTTGTAATACGGAGACCAGAACTGTGCATACGGTACTCCAAGTGTGGTCTAACCAAGGTGCGACACAAGTTTAACAGGACTTCTCTATTTTTCAGAGCGATCCTGCAGAAATGAACCCCAGGACTTTGTCTCCACTCACCTGCTGCTCCACCCAGCGCCTTCCCGAGAGTGGAGTTTACAATATGAACTCGGTCCATCACGCCCAGCAACTCATCTGTGCCCCTATCCCAATCAGAGAGAAAAACAGAACCGCACGCAATTACATTTCACTTTTAGTTTTACAGAAGCATCTGAAATTCTGATTCATATCTTTTTTTTTTAATGGGGGCAGCGGTGAAAAGAGGAAGGGAAGAAATTGTCTTTGTCGCAATTCACAGGTTTGAACTTTGTGCTCATCAGGGCCAGGACTGTTGATGCAGGCGATTGGAAGAGTTCCCTGTTGGGCCACCCAAGGTCACCACTGGGCAGTCAGGTTAGGTGCAGAGTAAAGCTCCCTCTGCTCTGTCCCAACAATGAACCTCAGCCCTAACCTCAGAGCAGCATCCCCTGTGGCTCAGTGGGTAGCACCCTTGCCTTCTGAATCAGAAGGTTGTGGGTTCAAGTCCCACTCCAGAGACTTGAGCACATAATCCAGACTGACACTCCCAGTGTAGTACTGAGGGAGTGCTGCACTGTCGGAGGTACCGTCTTTCGGATGGATGTAAAAGGCCCCATGGCACTATTTCGAAAAAGAGCAGGGGAGTTCTCCCCGTTGTCCCGGCCAATATTTATCCCTCACTGAAAACAGATTTTCTGGTCATTATCACATTGCTGTTTGTGGGAGCTTGCTGTGCGCAAATTGGCTGCTGCGTTTCCCACATTACAACAGTGACTGCACTTCAAAAAGTACTTCATTGGCTGTAAAGCGCTTTGGGACGTCTGGTGGTCGTGAAAGGCGCTCTAGAAATGCAAGTCTTTCTTTCTACTGCATCCCATGACAATTTGACCATCCACCACCCTGTGCCAGTAATAGAGGCAGCACCTGGCATCTGGTGCCACCCGTTGACCTTCGCCACTGATGGTGCATGGCGGGTGCAAATAACCCTTCCACGTTGGGGAACTTGCGCCGGCTTCTTTAAAGTGCACGCCCCAAAATCCCAGGAGTCAGGCTGAAATAGAAATGTAGCAGAAGGTGGCTTATTTTGCGCGCGTCAAACCTCTAGCCAGCCCACCCCCCACAATCCTAGTGCGTGGGCACGCCTAGCAGCGCGGCTCCCTACCGTCCATTCGGCCCCATGAACCCGGTGGCGTGACATTCGTCAATGAACACCAGAGCCTTGTATTTCTCCGACAGGTCACATATCTCTTTCAGCGGCGCCACGTCCCCGTCCATGGAGAAAACGCCGTCCGTAACAATCAGACGGATCCGGTGTTTCTGGAAGAGAATTCCATAGGATTTACAGCACAGAAACAGGCCATTCGGCCCAACTGGTCCGTGCCGGTGTTTATGCTCCACACCAGCCTCCTCCCACCCCCGCTTCATCTCACCCTATCAGCATAACCTTCTATTCCTTTCTCCCTCATGTGTTTCTCTAACTTCTCCTGAAATCCATGTGGTAGCAAGTTCCTACATTACAACAGTGCCTACACTTCAAAAAGTACTTCATTGGTTGTAAAGCGCTTTGGGATGTCCTGAGGTCGTGAAAGGCGCTAGAGAAATGCGAGTCTTTCTTTCTTCACATTCTAACCACTCTCTGGGTAAAGAAGTTTCTCTTGAATTCCCTATTGATTTATTAGTGACTATCTTATATTTATGGCCCCGAGTTTTTGACTCCCCCACAATTGGAAACATCTTCTCTACGTCTACCCTATCAAACCCCTTCATAATTTTGAAGACCTCTATCAGGTCCCCCCTCAGCCTTCTCTTTTCTAGAGAAAGGAGCCGTAGCCTGTTCATCAGCCTTTCCTGATAGTTATAACCTCTCAGTTCTGGTATCATTGTTGTAAATCTTTTTTTCAACCTTCGCCAGTGCCTCTATATCCTTTTTATTATATGGAGACTGGAACTGTGCACAGAGAGGGGGAGTGAAGACAGACCAGGTTTGGGGCTGTGGGCGAAGATTGGATCACGCGGAAGAATAGTACTGCACCGAGAATGAAACCGCAACAACTCCGCTTTTCTCAAAGGACAACTTGGAGGGCTGGGCCAGGCAGCCTGGAACACACCCTCCTCCCCCTTTAATAATGCCACTGCGTTGAAGTTAGAAAAAAAGAAAAAAGATTTGCATTTCTATAGCGCCTTTCATGACCACCGGACATCTCAAAGTGCTTCACAGCCAATGAAGTACTTTCAAGTGGAGTCACTGTTGTAATGTTAGGAAGAAAATAGTGAAAAACAATAATTCAACTAGGGAATGGTGAACTCTTATTACCATAGAATCATACAGCACAGAAGGAGGCCATTCGGCCCATCTTGCCTGTGCCGGCTCTCAGAGAGAGCTCTCCAATTAGTCCCACTCCCCTGCTCTTTCCCCACAGCCCTACAAATTTTTCCTTTTCAAGTATTTATCCAATTCCCTTTTGAAAGTTATTATTGAATCTGCTTCCGCCGCCCTTTCAGGCAGCGCATTCCAGGTCACAACACCTCGCTGCGTAAAAAAACCTCATCTCCCCTCTGGTTCTTTCGACAATTATCTCAAGTCCATATCCTCTGGTTACCGACCCTCCTGCCAGCGGAAACAGTTTCTCCCTATTTACTCTATCATGATTTTGAACACTTCTATTAAATCTCCCCTTAACCTTCTCTACTCTAAGGGGAACAACCCCAGCTTCTCTAGTCTCTCCACATAACTGAAGTCCTTCATCCCTGGTACCAGTCTAGTAAATCTTTTCTGCACCCTCTCCAAGGCCTTCACATCCTTCCTAAAGTGTGGTGCCCAGAATTGGACACAATACTCCAGCTGATTCCTAACCAGTGTTTTATAAAGGTTTAGCATAACTTCCTTGCTTTTGTACTCTATGCCTCTGTTATATAAATCATGATGCGGAGATGCCGGTGTTGGACTGGGGTGGACAAAACTGAGAGGTCGCACAACACCAGGTTATAGTCCAACAGTTTTATTTGAAATCACAAGCTTTCGGAGCTATCGATTGCTCCTTCCTCAGGTGAACTTCACCTGAGGAAGGAGCAATCGATAGCTCCGAAAGCTTGTGATTTCAAATAAAACTGTTGGACTATAACCTGGTGTTGTGCGACCTCTCAATTCTGTTATATAAAGCCAAGGATCCAGTGTGCTTTTTTTTTTTTTAAAACAGCCTTATCAAGTGGTCCTGCCATCTTCAAAGATTTGTGTCTGTCAACCCCCGGGTCTCTCTGTTCCTGCACCCCCTTTAAAATTGTACCATTTAGTTTATACAGGTTGAGCGTCCAAAATCCGGAGTTCCGGAATCCGGGACGATTGGTGGCAGGGTCGTCCGGAATCCGTAAAATGTTCCGGAATCCGGACACCCTGTCAAACCGGGCCTGGGCCCAGGCATTTCCGGACTCGGAACGTGTTTCTGATGTCCGAAGTCCGGAAACGCCCCGAGCCCAGGTTGCGATATTTCCGGACTTCGGACATCAGAAACACGTTCCGAAGTCCGGAAAAACATGAAAACCGGCTCGGCCTCGGTCCCGAGTTTGCCGAATTCAGGACGCTCAACCTGTGCTGCCATTATATCATTGTATTGTTGAGAAAGCTTTATAAAAATCGATCTAGCCAAAAAATACCCCAGCAACGAAAAGCAGGTGAAGCTCCAATGCCCATATGGAGGACTCCCAACAACGCAGAGGTGATAAGCTAAATCAGAAAACCAACAGTTACAAGGAGCCCAGTTATGGGAAGAAGGGAAGGCCGAGGAAGGAAAGGGATTCCATAGTTGTGACAGAATAAGAGGGGAAACTACAAGAGAAGCACGAGGGGAAAGGCAGAGAGAGGACAAAATGGAGCCACCCACCTCCTGCCCAGTGTTGGGGTGAGCATTTTAGAAACAACATTAATGATCGTCAGCCACTGTGTAGGCATCTAAATGAGTTAAATGTACCTGAGCTTCCTTCAACTTGGCCTCCAGGTCACCGAGGTCCAGGTGTTTATAGCGGTACTTGTTGGCCTTGCACAGCCTGACTCCATCGATGATCGACGCGTGGTTGAGTTCATCGGAGAGAATGGCATCTTCGGGGGTTAACAGGACCTGGAAAAGACAACGGAGGAGTCGGATTGCTCTGGAGGAACAGATTGCTGTGCGAGTGCTCTCTCGGCACCGAAGTCAAGTTCAGGCACGCTGAGGTCGCACCTGCAGAGCTTCATCAGGGGAGGTGGTGCCCAAGAGGAGCCCCTTCCTCGTGGGGAGTAGATACCGGGAGAGTCAGCGGGCAGCACCCTCGGCCACTGAGCTACACGGTGGAGTAGGCTTGCCCGTGTCCATCGCTGAGATTTAATGTCGGATCAGCGCAAGGAGATTACACGGCTGCATCCACGGGACGACGTTACTGGGGAAAACCACTCGAGATTGCAAAATGTCTCGCTATCTTTCACACATGATTTCACAAATATAATCAGTCTGTGGTGGGATTTCACAGGTTAAATAGATTTCAGCTGAAACAGTGGCTCAGTGAACATTAGTTCGGGAAGAGCCCTGAACAACACTGGGACACATTTTCCCCACAGCTCTGTAAGTCTTTCTTTTTTAAGTATTTATCCAATTCCCTTTCGAAAGTTACTATTGAATCTGCTTCCACCCCCCTTTTAGGCAGCGCGTTCCAGATCACAACAACGCGCGGAGTAAAAAAAATTCTCATCTCCCCTCCCCCCTGGATTTTTTGCCAACGATCTTAAATCTGTGTCCGCAGGTCAGGCAGCAGCTGTGGAGAGAGAATCAGAGTTAGCGTTTCAGGTCGATGACCCTTCGTCAGAACTGTTCTGACGAAGAGTCATCGACCTGAAACGTTAACTCTGTTTCTCTCTCCACAGATGCTGCCTGACCTGCCGAGTATTCTCCAGCATTTTCTGTTTTTATTTCAGATTTCCAGCATCTGCAGTATTTTGCTTTTGTTTAAATCTGTGTCCTCTGGTTACTGACCCCCCTCCTGCCAGTGGAAACAGTTTCTCTTTAGCTACTCTGTCAACACCCCTCATGATTTTCAACGCCTCTGGTGTTCAATGAGGTGGTTAAAATGATAGTGAGGTGTTTAAAATTGTAATGAGGTGGTTAAAATGATAATGAGGTGTTTAAAATTGTAATGAGGTGGTAAAATGCTCCTCATAACAAGGCTGCCTCTGTCCAGCAGTTTTAAACCACGAGATGCTAACTAACGGTGGACTGAGAGATGCTCGGCAATGTGATGGTATCATTTGGATGATTACACAGCCCCTTGAAGAATCCTCCAAAATCAGGAATATAAAGGAACACTGACCAGATACAGCATTTCATTAACTATTATTCTATTTCATTAAAAACCACTTAAGCTTTTGGCTCCAGCCACCAGATGGTTGGCTGCAAGCGGCCTTTGCTAGGCCTGCTCGACACTCACCCCACTCAATGGTGGGAGGGAGGGGTCAGAGGGCATCGGTTTTCAGCAAGACTGCAGGAGATAGCATCACGTGGAAACAGGCCGTTCCACTGGGAGTGGGGGGGGGAATTAACTTCCCCTCTTCAAAATCTATCGATAAGAACAAAAGAATTAGGAGCAGGAGTAGGCCATACGGCCCTTCGAGCCTGCTCCGCCATTCAATAAGATCATGGCTGATCTTCTACCTCATCTCCACCTACCCGCACTATCCCCAGATCCTTGAATCCCTTAGTATCCAAAAATCTAGGAATCTCTTAGTCTGCCTGATATGGTCGAAATGGAAGGCAATGAGGGAACAACCACGAGATGGCGAGGGATTACGGAGGGAAAATGGGTCACCTATGTTCTGCTGGGGACACACACACACATCGGGCTGGATTTTGTCTTGGGGTCGGGTTGGGGTTGTGTTACCCCCCCGACTCCAGATTAATGTGGATGAATGATGCAATTTTCATTTAATTGGGTAATTGAGTTCCAGCATGTGGGAACCCATGAACCAATTAGTGGTTTCAGTCTGAAAGTCGCCTCTGATGATGTCATCATTGCAGCTCAGAGACTGACTGCCTGGTCTCAGAGACTGCCTGGCTTTTGGTGAGAGAGGACCTGGATGCAAAATGAGCAGCAGCTCTAAGGAGACAGAGAGAGACAGACAGACCGACAGAGAGAGAGAGACAGAGACAGAGAGAATATATGAATATATCCAGGTCCTCTCACAGCAAAGGCCAGGCAGACATTCAATGCAGCAGCATCAGAGGCGACTTTCAGACCTAATACTACTACTACCTTCATCACATCTCCGTTGTAATAGTGGACCTGCAGCTGATAGTCAGCTATCCACTTGTGCTCCCGCCAGGTTTCACTGGCGTGTTTCACATCAGGCGTACTTCACGTCGAAAAAGGGTTAAACTAGCTAAAATGTTTCAAAATGGCATTACAGAGCCAATTTAGGGATAGTTAAGAGCGTTAATGGCCTCTCGCGCCTCTTGGAGGCGGGACGGAGTTGGGAACCCCGCGACCCATTTTGTCAAAATTGCGTGGAGGCGTGTTGGAGTCGGGATGGGGTCGGGACCCCCGAATCTGCTACTTTAACCCCCCACACGCCTCCAAACCTGACTCCATGGGTCATTCAAAATCCAGCCCATCTTGTCTGTCTGCTAATGTGCTCTGGACACATGTAGACCCATCAAATCGCCCTCATTCTGGTTTAAAAATGTGACCATGCAAATCCCACGATTAAAAGTAAATCGAGCTCCAGGTGTTGAAGTGGATCAATAATCTGTCTCACTTTGTGATCATAAATCTCACTCCTAACAGGCCCCCGACAGTTCAGGGTTCATGATGCACACATGGATCCAAAAGTCCCCGTTGAAACAGAAAGCCCCCTGCGACAGGTATTTTATACTGTCAGGTGTTGGGGTAAAAGCCCGAGATACTCAGAGGGCATAGGCCCCACCTCAAAAATCCCAGCATTGGCATCGAAACAGCTGGCATAGAGAATGGCATCCTCCCTCTGGTGGAACTTGGCGATCTTGTCCTCGAGGTTCTTGTGCAGGTTCTAGGGATACAAAGAGAAAGAGGATCGGTCAGCTCCACTTTGCTCAGCAACACTGAACTGCACTCGGCACTTTCATTCTTCCAGGGTAGTCTTCCCGTGAAACCACAAAATGTTTCCCCAACCAGTTAGCAGCGACCTCTTTCCTACCGCCACTCCCCTCCCCTCCCCTCCGTGGACAGGATCACTGCTGTGTGGGGGTCTCAGAGCCGCACCAGTTAGCGCCTCCTCCTGGAGAGTGAGAACGGGGGACGTATGTTGAAGGTGGGAAGAGGAGGCGGGTGAGAATGGGTTACATGTATCGAAACTAAGGGCGGGGGACAAGAATGGGGGACGTGTGTAGATGTTGGGAGGCTGGGTGGGGAGGGTGAGAATGGGGGATGTGTGTAGATGTTGGGAGGCTGGGTGGGGAGGGTGAGAATGGGGGACGTGTGTAGATGTTGGGAGGCTGGGTGGGGAGGGTGAGAATGGGGGACGTGTAGATGTTGGGAGGCTGGGTGGGGAGGGTGAGAATGGTGGGTGTGTAGATGTTGGGAGGCTGGGTGAGATTGGTGGGTGTGTGTAGATGTTGGGAGGCTGGGTGGGGAGGGTGAGAATGGGGGACGTGTGTAGATGTTGGGAGGCTGGGTGAGATTGGTGGGTGTGTGTAGATGTTGGGAGGCTGGGTGGGGAGGGTGAGAATGGTGTGTGTGTGCAGATGTTGGGAGGCTGGGTGGGGAGGGTCGATGAGACATACATGGAGAGACACGACAGATCTGGTGATTTCTATATTCGATGCCAGCACCTGGTGTCGTGGCCGGGCTCCAGTTCGTCTCTCAGCTCAGTGTTAGGGGAGGTGGAGAGAAGGCCCTGGGTTGGGGAGGTGGAGAGAAGGTCCTGGGTTGGGGAGGTGGAGAGGAGGCCCTGGATTGGGGAGATGGAGAGGAGGTCCTGGGTTGGGGAGGTGGAGAGGAGGCCCTGGGTTGTGGAGGTGGAGAGAAGGTCCTGGGTTGGGGAGGTGGAGAGAAGGTCCTGGGTTGGGGAGGTGGAGAGAAGGTCCTGGGTTGGGGAGGTGGAGAGAAGTCCCTGGGTTGGGGAGATGGAGAGAAGGTCCTGGGTTGGGGAGGTGGAGAGGAGGCCCTGGATTGGGGAGGTGGAGAGGAGGACCTGGGTTGGGGAGGTGGAGAGAAGGTCCTGGGTTGGGGAGGTGGAGAGGAGGCCCTGGGTTGGGGAGGTGGAGAGCAGGTCCTGGGTTGGGGAGGTGGAGAGAAGGTCCTGGGTTGGGGAGGTGGAGAGGAGGCCCTGGGTTGGGGAGGTGGAGAGGAGGCCCTGGGTTGGGGAGGTGGAGAGAAGGTCCTGGGTTGGGGAGGTGGAGAGAAGGCCCTGGGTTGGGGAGGTGGAGAGAAGGTCCTGGGTTGGGGAGGTGGAGAGAAGGTCCTGGGTTGGGGAGGTGGAGAGAAGGTCCTGGGTTGGGGAGGAGGAGAGAAGGCCCTGGGTTGGGGAGGTGGAGAGAAGGTCCTGGGTTGGGGAGGTGGAGAGAAGGCCCTGGGTTGGGGAGGTGGAGAGAAGGTCCTGGGTTGGGGAGGTGGAGAGGAGGCCCTGGGTTGGGGAGGTGGAGAGAAGGTCCTGGGTTGGGAAGGTGGAGAGAAGGCCCTGGGTTGGGTCGATGATGAAATAGGGACGGAGGAGTTGGGCCTAATGACCTTCGTCTAGTCCTAAATGTTCTTGTGGACTGACCTGGGTGCCACAAATGAAACGCACGGAGCTCAGCCCCGCTCCGTACTGATCAAGGGCTTCGATTCCCGACTGGATCACGGCAGGGTGACTCGAGAGGCCAAGGTAGTTGTTCGCACAGAAATTCAGAATGGCTACAGGGAGAGAGAGAAATTGCATCAGTGGTTAATGGGTAGCCGGCAAAGCGGGAGAGTGTACGCTGGCAGATCATTCATGGGGATTCGATCGCCCCCCACCCCGCCCCCAGCAATGACACCAGAATCGTTTGAAGTGCAGTGGGAGCATCCTCACACTCAGCAAACAGGGCACCGCCCTCCGTGACCTCGCCACACAGCAGCTTAGTGCAATAGCTGGAGCTCTGCTGACAACACAACCAGACCACTGGGCGAAGTCGCCGGCAGGTAACTCCTGACCCCCTGCCATACCTGATATTCCGGTTGTTGAACTGAGTACAGACGCTTGGCACAGTCAGCCAGGCTGATGCCAGCTCCGTCTCCTAGGCTAACCTCAGAACACAGCCCAGCCGCTTTGGAGCCAGTCTCCTTCATCGTATTTTCTTGAGGCCGAGACGGCCCTTCTATTATAGGGATTACGGTATGGAAATTGGCTGATGCAACATTCTGCTGGATTGGAGTTTGTTCACACTGCCAGTCCAACTGGCAACAAGTGAATCACGCCCAGCACACGTGGCACTCCTGTGCCTGTCTGTCTGACTGTCTGGGGCCAGTAAAAAAAAACCTGCCTGTCTGCTGGATCTGAATGGAGTTCCAGGCCAACCAGCTTGAAACTTCCTTCGACTGTAGAGTGCAGCACAGTTTGGCTGATGATTATATACCATCGCTCAATATACAGTAACATATGCAATACAGTACATATATATCACACTATCCTTCCACCTCTGTAACATCGCCCGTCTCCGCCCCTGCCTCAGCCTATCTGCTGCTGTAACTCTCATCCGTGCTTTTGTTACCTCTAGACTCGACTATTCCAACGCTCTCTGGCTCGGCCTCCCATCTTCCAACCCTCCGTCAACTTCAGTTCATCCAAAGCTCTGCTGCCCGTGTCCTAACTCGCACCAAGTCCCGATCACCCCTGTTGCTCAATGACCGACACTGGCTCCTGGTTGAGCAACGCCTCGATTTTAAAATTCTCATCCTGGTGTTCAAATCCCTCCATGGCCTCACCCACCCCGCCCTATCTCTGTAACCTCCTCTAGCCCTACAACCCTCCGCGATCTCTGCGCTCCTCCAATCCTGGCCTCTTGCGCTTCTCCCACTTCCTTCGCTCCACCATTGGCGGCCGTGCCTTTAGCCGCCTGGGCCCCAAGCTCTGGAATTCCCTCCATAAACCTCTCCACCTCTCTCTCCTCCTTTAAGACGCTCCTTAAAACCTACCTCTTTGACCAAGCTTTTGGTCATCTGTCCTAACAGCTCCGTATGTGGCTCGGTGTCTCCTGTGAAGCGCCTTGGGACGTTTTACTATGTTAAAGGCTCTGTATAAATACAAGTTGTTATATTGAAGCATCTCTGCACACCAAGCATCTTTGGACTGTCGATGACAGCACACCGTGACAATCTTTCAAACAACCAGGGTAAATCGCAGTGCTCCCCGAGGCTGTCCTCGCCTCGCTGCAGCTGCCAGGTTCCCCGAGGCCCTGGAAACCCGGCCGGCCACAGTTAAACCTGCAAAGCAGGTTAAATCTGAGGCTTCCAGCCTCATTACTGAAAATGCCAACCCGCCTCCTGGGAGCGAGTTGGCTGCTGGTCCCTTCTCCCGCCTGAGTAAAAGCCCGAGGTCGGCGGGTTGGAGCCGGCTTCCCGACACGCTTCCGTTTTTTGGTCATTTAAGCCCCCACCCGCACCCAATCTCACCCGCTCCCCCATCTTAACATTCCCCTTATGAAACAAAACTGCACCCCCTTTGAATCTCCACCCCCCCCGCCCCCCCACCGCCAAAAGATCATGTGGACACTCCAGTGCATCCTCACCCAAGTGACCATTCTTCATAAAGAAGCCAAGAGTTTAGGCTCAGGGCTATTCTACCACAGGGGCATTACGTGCGAGTCAATCCTGCCCTCATTTAACATCGCTGGTTGGTGAACAGGAGCAGGAACCCTGGATGTCTGTTCTTTCCACCTCCCTAACCCGCGGAGGGGGGCGTGGCAGGTCAGAGGTCATCTGTTGCGTCCTTTACCGCCACCCTAAGCAAGGTCAACTGACCAGGGTCATACTGGATCGTCTTGATGTCCTGGGGCCAATATTTATCCCTCAATCAACATAACAAAAACAGATTATCTGGTCATTATCACATTGCTGTTTGTGGGAGCTTGCTGTGCGCTAATTGGCTGCCGCGTTTCCTACATTACAACAGTGACTACACTTCAAAAAGTACTTCATTGGCTGTAAAGCGCTTTGGGACGTCCGGTGGTCGTGAACGGCGCTATAGAAATGCAAGTCTTTCTTTCGTTCTTTAAACTTTCAGCGCAGCCTGCTAGTTTGATGTGTAACAAAGCAGAGTTCTGGGCACCGCAGCTCAGGAAGGATGTATTGGCCTTGGAGGAGGTGCTGCACAGAGTCACCAGAATAACACCGCGGGGTTAAACTGGGAGGACAGCTTGCATAGTCTAGGCTTGTATTCCCTCGAGTATAGAAGATTAAGGGGTGATCTAATTGAGTTGTTTACAATGATTAAAGGATTTGATAGGGTAGATAGAGAGAAACTATTTCCTCTGGTGGGAGAGTCCAGAACAAGGGGCATAACCTTAAAATTAGAGCCAGGCCGTTCAGGGGTGAGGTCAGGAAGCACTTCTTCACACAAAGGGTGGTGGAAATCTGGAACTCTCCCCCCCCAAAAAGCTGTTGAGGCTGGGGGGTCAATTGAAAATTTCAAAACCGAGCTTGATAGATTTTTGATGGGCAAGAGTATTAAGGGATATGGAACCAAGGTGGGTAGATGGAGTTAAAATACAGATCAGCCGTGATCTAACTGAATGGTGGAACAGGCTCGAGGCCTCCTAGGAGAGTCACAATAAACAAATTAACATTCCTAACTCTCTAAAATTGGGAGGCTGAAAGTGTTTGCCGGGCGTGAAAATCTCCTGCAAGCTCGCTAAACTGAAGGGCAAAAGTTTTGACTTTATTTAATGAGCTACCCTGCGCTCAAAGCGTAAAGTCGGCCAAGTGTTTGAGCAATGGGAAGGGCTGGCACCGGCAGCTGTGGCACTGCCAACCTACCCAGGTTCTGTCTTTGCAAACAACAACAAACGGGCATTGGCACAGAGTCGCTAACATCCTCAGGACATCCCAAGACAGTGCAGCACTTCTGAAGTGTAGTGACTGTTGTAATGTAGGGAGGGACGAGGGATTAGGGGAGTGAGACAGTAAATAGACAACACGTTATTCTGAATCAGCGCAGCCCCAGCCTGTCTCAGACAGACGGCATTGTTTACTCTGCGACATCGGCCAACTTAATGAGGGATGCTATTTCCTCTGGTGAACTGTGTAACGGGGGAAGCCACTGTAACACACCCTGCTAACATCTGTTAACTCTTTCAGGACCAAAAGCTGCTCACTTCACTTATAGAGTCATAGAGTTATACAGCACAGAAAGAGGCCCTTCGGCCCATTGTGTCCGCGCCGGCCATCAAGCCCTGTCTATTCTAATCCCATTTTCCAGCACTTGGTCCGTAGCCTTGTATGCTATGGCGTTTCAAGTGCTCATCTAAATGCTTCTTGAATGTTGTGAGGGTTCCTGCCTCTACCACCCTTTCAGGCAGTGAGTTCCAGATTCCAACCACCCTCTGGGTGAAAAAGTTTTTCCTCAAATCCCCTCTAAACCTCCTGCCCCTTACCTTGAAACTATGCCCCCTGGTTATTGACCCCTCTACTAAGGGGGAAAGTTCCTTTCTATCTACCCTATCTATGCCCCTCATAATTTTGTACACCTCAATCAGGTCCCTCCTCAGCCTTCTCTGCTCTAAGGAAAACAACCCCAGCCTGTCCAGTCTCTCTTCATAGATGAAGCGCTGCAGCCCAGGTAACATCCTGGTGAATCTCCTCTGCACCCTCTCCAATGCAATCACATCCTTCCTATAGTGTGGCGATCAGAACTGCACACAGTATTCCAGCTGTGGCCTAACTAGCGTTTTGTACAGCTCCATCATAACCTCCCTGCTCTTATATTCTATGCCTCGGCTAATGAAGGCAAGTATCCCATATGCCTTTTTAACCACCTTATCTACCTGTCCTGCTGCCTTCAGGGATCTATGTACATGCACACCAAGGTCCCTCTGATCCTCTGTCCTTCCTAGGGTCCTACTTATATTTTGATCTAAATGAATAATCAAAATTAAACCAAGTTAAAGAAGGACCCTCAAAGTCAGACTCGAGCAAGGCTTCACTCTAGTGTTTCAAGTATTGGCAGCAATACGATATAGGAACAAAAAAAACACACTTCAACTAATATGTATCTTACCTCAGGCTGCCCCACCCCCACAACCACCACCAGTAACACACATGTAACCTCCAGTGTTACACAACACAAACACTCTCTCCAGATATAACCCAAGTTTGGGAGGACAAATTCTATCATTCTGGCCAATACTTATCCCTCAACCAACATCACTAAATCAGATTATCTGGTCATTATCACATTGCTGCTTGTGGGAGCTTGCTGTGTGCAAATTGGCTGCCGCGTTTCCTACATTACAACAGTGACTACACTTCAAAAGTACAAGTCTTTCTTTTCTATATTAAACTGACCCTTGAAACGCAGATCTTTTACTTCTAATGCGGCTGTACACCACCATGGAGTCGCTAGCCTGTCCCTATGCTGCCTTCAGTCCTCATGCAATACTGCCAAACATATAGCTGCAAACTTCTTAGAAGATACGCCAGGATTAAAAAGACATTAACAGCGTACATCTCTTAACTAGATACGGGCGGTCAGATATTCACAAGATTCAAAACAGCGTTTGATCACACAAATACTGCTCCCAAATGAACAAGTATTCTACAAAGCCCCACAGGATGCTTGTATTTGAATGGAATGACTCAACCCATTGGTCAGTTCTAAACACCTGGAAAGATTGGAGAGAAGTCCCCATCTATGGACACTGGCAACAATTGATCTGCACAGATCCAAGATCTTCAGCATGCCATCCAGGACAAAGCAGCCTGCTTGATTGGCGCCCCATCCACCTAAAACAGGATATTGGTTGAGGGATAAATATTGGCCAGAATGATAGAATTTATCAAACATTCACTCCCTCCACCACTGGCGCACCGTGACTGCAGTGTGTATCATCTACAAGATGCACTGCAGCAACTCGCCAAGGCTTCTTCGACAGCACCTCCCAAACCTGCGACCTCTACCACCTAGAAGGACAAGGGCAGCAGGCGCATGGGAACACCACCACCTCCAAGTTCCCCAGCATCCTGACTTGGA
Organism: Squalus acanthias; assembly: GCA_030390025.1. Lineage (NCBI taxonomy): Eukaryota > Metazoa > Chordata > Chondrichthyes > Squaliformes > Squalidae > Squalus > Squalus acanthias. The sequence goes on from CM059450.1 coordinate 20,198,741, forward strand.
AATATATCGCACGTTCCTTCATTGTCGCTGGGTCAAAATCCTGGAACTCCCTCCCTAACAGCACTGTGGGAGAACCTTCACCACACGGACTGCAGCGGTTCAAGGCGGCGGCTCACCACCACCTTCTCCAGGGCAACTAGGGATGGGCAATAAATGCTGGCCTTGCCAGCGACGCCCACATCCCAGGAACAAATTTAAAAAATACCAGACTGGAACGCATTTCTCTGCAACTTGCAGAAACAGCGGGCAATATCCAATTTTAACCGTGTGCTGCGACTCGCAAGAAAGAATCCAATAAACAATCCAACATAGACAAAATGCTTCACTTTTGTGAAAAGGTGCCTGTGCCAATAGGTTTTACCCCTCATTTGCCTCCACTACTGCTCCCCCCAGTAAGACACCCGTGAGCAATACCTCAGTGCTTCATATCTTTATAGGGTCTTTCCAGACACAACCTACAGTTGGAAGGGCAGCTTCTGGAACGCTACTGCTGGGTGCTTTACACAGCTCGTGTAAACCCAAGGTGAAAATTTGATCACGCCCATTATGTTTACTGAAACCCGAGGGGAACAACAGTGGTTATGCAGTGAAAATTCTCAAACAGCTCAGCAGGACTGGAAGTACAAATGTCTGCAAGGACACGGTCAGCGGTACAAAGACATTGTGATACTCACTGGTATCCAGCCCGCTCTTTATTTTTAAAATGATTCAGCCTCCCGCCTTAGCTGGAACTTGTCCAATGAGCAGCTGAGCCGAGCATGTCCCAGTAGTTGGCTGATCTCAGTTGGGGTTACAGTAATGGGCAATGCAATTGGCCTCGAGAGTCCAAGGAAGGAGAAGGAGGTAGTGTTTCCCATTCCTGATCACTATCCTGTGAGCTTTGTTATTAAAGTGCACATACGTGGAGGTCGGGGGGGGGAAGGAGATGGTCGGGCTGTGATGCCCCTCGCAGTCGCATAGCATGCCAAAGCCCACCAGCGAGCATTGCAGAAGAATAGCTACTTGGGTTGATATATCCCAGCACCCAAACCTCATCTACCTCACAATATGTGCAGCCTTCTTCAGGTGTCATCCCCATCCCTCAAGATCCCATGGCGGCTGCACTTGTCCTCAATACCTAGATCAGGGAGGGACCCAGGTTGAGTGGGAGCTGGAAGCTGAGCCCCATCACGCTGTGCAACCTCAACGGCAGATTTTCAAGTTTTGCATTCCAGCGATTCTCGAAATTTCACCTTCCCACGTCACAGACACCCTGGCTGGATTTTCACTGACCCGTGGAGTCGGGTTTGGAGGCGTGTGGGGGGTTAAAGTTGCAGATTCGGGGGTCCCGACCCCATCCCGCCTCCATGCCAGTTTCACTGGCGGCAGGTACCCGACCTGTGCTGAGACCCGACTCCCCGAGGCGGGAAGGGATTAGTGACAATTAACTGCCTGTTAACAGGCAGTTTTTTGCATAATCCCTATTTTAAACGGTGAAATGTGGGCCTCCCGACAGGTGGCAACCACGCCAAGTTATCGGGGCGGGCCGTGGGTCTGCAGGGGTTGGAGGGGTCGATATGTCCGGTGGGCAGGTGAGTGATGGGTGCATGTGTGCAGAGGTAAGTGTGTAAGGTAAGTGCTAAGTGTGGGAAAAAGTTTTACTTACCTTAACTTCCTCCTGCAGGTGTCAGCCCTTCAGTTCTCGGGAGTCAGAAATCTCACTGGCACAGAAAGCAGGAAAGCCGTGGTGCTGTCAAAAACTGCAGCCTTCTGTTTTCTGTGCTGGAATGATTTCAAACTCAGCCTGAGAGGAAGGACTGAAGTTAGAAATCATATTGTCAGTGTTTGACATCTTCACAGAGCTGTCAAACGCTGATATTTCATCTGTCAAAAGCTCTTGACAGATGAAATGTCAATCTGTGACGTCACCTGTTGCCGGGTGGCCCTTAATTGGCCTGCTGAGCTCACTGGGCGAGCTCAACAAGGTCAATCAAGGGAAAATACAGTGGGTTGGCCACATCTCGATGGAGGCGGGTTTACAAGCCAGAATGTGTGATTCACGACCCCAACCCGACCCCAGCTTCAAAATCCAGCCCCCTCTCTCCTTTACCCTCAAACAAAAACAAGAAATGTTAGTGACACACAGTGGGTCATTCAACATCTGTGGGGAAAACAGACAAGTTAGACCCGCAGGACCGAGCTGGCAGCAGTCAGTTTCCCAGCTCCAATACCTTAAAGAAAAGATATTTCTGACAAGATCAACACTTCAAACATTAACCTGTCTGTTCTCTCCACAGATGCTGCCTGACCTGTTGAGTGTTTCCAGCATTTCCTGTTAATGTTTCAGTTTTCCAGCAACTGCAGTTTATTTGCTATTTGTTTTTATGTATCACAGGGTTCAGTGGGCAGTACCCTCGCCTCTGAGTCAGAAGGTTATGGGTTCAAGTCCCACTCCAGAGACTTGAGCACAAAAATCTAGGCTGACACTCCAGTGAGGGAGCGCTGCACTGTCGGAGGTGCCGTCTTTCGGATGAGACGTTAAACCGAGGCCCCGTCTGCTCTTTCAGGTGGACGTAAAAGATCCCGCGGCACTATATCGATAGAAGAGCAGGGGAGTTATCCCCGGTGTCCTGGCCAATATTTATCCCTCAATCAACATCACTAAAAACAGACTATCTGGTCATTATCACATTGCTGTTTGTGGGAGCTTTGCTGTGCACAAATTGTCTGCTGCGATTGTTTTAGTGATGATCTGAAAGACGGCACCTCGACAGTGCAGCGCTCCCTCAGTACTCCACTGGAGTGTCAGCCTAGATTTTGCGCTCAAGTCCCTGGAGTGGGACTTGAACCCACAACCTTCTGACTCAGAGGTGAGAGTGCTACCCACTGAGCCACAGCTGACACTTAGATTAAGGTAGAAGATTAAATCTTTTTCTTTCTTAAATGCAAGAGATTTTGTTGCAGTAATGGAAAGAAAAAGACGTGCATTTCTAGAGCGCCTTTCACAACCACCCGACATCCCAAAGCGCCTTTACAGCCAATAACGGACTTTTTGAAGTGTAGTCACTGCTGTAATGTGGGAAACGCAGCAGCCAATTCGCGCACAGCAAACAGCAATGTGATAATGACCAGATAATCTGTTTTAGTGATGTTGGTTGAGGGATAAATATTGGCCAGGACACCGGGGATAACTCCCCTGCTCTTCTTCGAAATAGTGCCGTGGGATCTTTTACATCCACCTGAGAGAGCAGACGGGGGCCTCGGTTTAACGTCTCATCCAAAAGATGGCACCTCCGACAGTGCAGCACTCCCTCAGCACTGCACTGGAGCGTCAGCCTGGATTTTTGTGCTCAAGGGCTGGACTTTGATACTCAGGTCGGGTTGGTGTCGTGAATCCCACATTCTGGCTTGTAAACCCGCCTCCATCGAGATGTGGCCAACCCACTATATTTTCCCTTGATTGACCTTGTTGAGCCCGCCCAGTGGGCTCAGCAGGCCAATTAAGGGCCACCCGGCAACAGGTGACATCACAGATTGACATTTCATCTGTCAAGAGCTTTTGACAGATGAAATATCAGCGTTTGACAGCTCTGCGAAGCTGTCAAACACTGACAATATGATTTCTAACTTCAGTCCTTCCTCTCAGGCTGAGTTAGAAATCATTCCAGCACAGAAAACAGAAGGCTGCAGTTTTTGACAGGACCACGGCTTTCCTGCTTTCTGTGCCGGTGAGATTTCTGACTCCCGAGAACTGAAGGGCTGACACTTGCAGGAGGAAGTTAAGGTAAGTAAAACTTTTTCCCACACTTTGCACTTACCTCTGCACACATGCACCCATCACTCACCTGCCCACCGGACATATCGACCCCTCCAACCCCTGCAGACCCACGGCCCGCCCCGATAACTTGGCGTGGTAGCCACCTGTCGGGAAGCCCACATTTCACCCTTTAAAATAGGGATTAGGCAAAAAACTGCCTGTTGTTAATTGTCACTAATCCCTTCCCGCCTCGGGGAGGCAGGTCCCAGCACAGGTCGGGTACCCGCCGCCAGAGAAACTGGCATGGAGGCGGGTTGGGGGCGGGACCCCCGAATCTGCAACTTTAACCCCCCACACGCCTCCAAACCCGACTCCACGGGTCATTGAAAATCCAGCCCCAAGTCTCTGGAGTGGGACTTGAACCCACGACCTTGTGACTCACTGGCGAGGTGCGCTGCCCCCTGGGCCTGGGCTGGCAGTGTGAGCCGGCGGGCTCTGCTCCCTCCACCCCCGGGGTCCCGGGGCCTTACCTCCGGCGCTGCCCTGCACCTTGATGCGCGCTCCCTGCCGGGAGGTGATGATCCGCTCGCTCTTCCAGGTGCCGGCCCCGCGGATGCTGTCCAGCTCGGCCTCCAGCAGACCGGTCAGGTGGGCCAGGGCGCTGCCGGCCCGGCTCAGGCCGGGGGGCAGGTAGGCCCGGCTCAGGCCGGGGAGCCGGCGGCGGCAGGCGACCGACAGGCTGCGGCGCAACATGGCGGCGAGTGACGGGGGGGGGAGGGGGCGGGGCGAGGGACGTCACCCGGAGGGGGCGGGGCGCCCTTGACATCACCGAGGGGCGGGACCTATGACATCACCTGGGGGCGCGGCCCTCCCCGGCCAATCATTGGCCGGGGGGCGCTGGCCGGCGCGCGGCTCTGTTTCACCAATCAGCGCTCAGGGACGTCCTTTTAAAGGGACAGTCCCCCCCAACCATGTCACCAGCTCCAGCACTCGGTCCAACAGAGCTGACCTTCAGTTGTCCCCGGCCTAACCAAATAAAACACAAAACAGTCATTGCAGCAAGGCCACGGAAGCTCAGCGTAAGCCCGAGGAACAGCACCTCATCTTTCGTTTAGGCACCCTACAGCCCTCTGGACTCAATATCGAGTTCAACAATTTTAGATCATAACCTCAGCCCCTATCACATTTATATTTTATTTTTTCATCCACCCTTTTGTTTGGCCCCCCTTTTTTTTCCCTCTCAGAAGCTGGCAGCTGTCCTTCATTCTGCCAGTACATTTCACACTTCATTTAGCCTCAACCTGTCACATTAACACCACCTCTTGCCTTGATCATCTCTTAATGTCTCTCAATGTCTCTTAATCTCTCCTTTTGTTCTTTCATCCCCTCCCCCTTTTCCCAGCTTTATCCTGGCTTTAAATCTATTTCATTTCCTGCTTTTTTCCAGTTCTGACAAAAGGTCTTCGACCTGAAACGTTAACTCTGTTTCTCTCTCCACGGATGCTGCCTGGCCTGCTGAGTTTTTCCAGCGTTTTCTGTTGTTATTTCGGATTTCCAGCATCCGCAGTATTTTGCTATCGTCATTGCAGCAAGTGCACCTGGAGCTCCAATGTGTGCTTCCTGCCTCGTATCCCTTCCATCACTCAGACCGCCCCTTTCCACCTCCGCAATGTCGCCCCCCGTCTCTGCCCCCCAGCCTCAGCTCACCCGCTGCCGAAACCCTCATCTGCGCCTTTGTCACCTCTAGACTTGACTGTTCAACGCACTCCTGGCCAAGCCTCTCTAGTTCCACCCTCCATAAACTTTTGAGCTCATCCAAAACTCCGCCGCCCGTATCCCAGCTCGCACCAAGTCCCGTTCACCCGTTGACCCCCCCCCGCCGCCCGTGCTCGCTGACCGACACTGTCTCCCGGTCCGGCAACGCATCGATTTCAAAATTCTCATCCTCGTTTTCAAATCCCTCCATGGCCGCCCCCCCCCCACCCCCGCACCGATCTCTGTAATCTCCTCCAGCCCCACAACCCCCCGAGACCACCGCGCTCCTCCAATTTTGGCCTCTTGCGCATCCCTGATTTTTATCGCTCCACCATTGGTGGCACTGCCTTCAGCTGCCTCGGCTCTACCTGTCCTAATATCTCCTATGTGACAGGTGGGTACCGCGGGGTATCGAGTGTCTCCTGGAAAAAAAAGAAAGACTTGCATTTATATAGCGCCTTTCACGACCACCGGACGTCTCAAAGCGCTTTACAGCCAACGAAGTACTTTTTTTTTGAAGTGTAGTCACTGTTGTAATGTGGGAAACCCGGCAGCCAATTTACACACAGCAAGCTCCCACAAACAGCAATGTGAAAATGACCAGATAATCTGTTTTAGTGATGTTGATTGAGGGATAAATATTGGCCAGGACACTGGTGATAACTCCCCTACTCTTCTTCGAAATAGTGCCACGGGATCTTTTACGTCCACCTGAGAGAGCAGGCGGGACCTCGGTTTAAATAAATAAATCTGGAATTAAAAGCCAGTGTCAGTAATGGTGACCATGAAACTACCAGATTGTTGTAAAAACCCATCTGGTTCACTGATGTCCTTTAGGGAAGGAAATCTGCCGTCCTTACCCGGTCTGGCCGATATGTGACTCCAGACCCACAGCAATGTGGTTGACTCTGAACTGCCCTCTGAAATGGCCGAGCAAGCCCCCCAGTTGTACAAGGTGGCTCACCAGCGGATTGAAAAATCGCAAATGTAACACCCCTATTTAAGAAAGGAGGGAGACCGAAAGCAGGAAACTATAGACCAGTTAGCCTAACATCTGTCGTTGGGAAAATGCTGGAGTTCTTCATTAAGGAAGCAGTAGCAGGGCATTTGGAAAATCATAATGCAGTCAAGCAGAGTCAGCGTGGTTTTATGAAAGGGAAATCATGTTTAACAAATTTGCTGAGTTCTTTGAGGATGTAACGAGCAGGGTGGATAAGGGTGAGCCAGTGGATGTGGTGTATTTGGATTTCCAGAAGGCATTCGATAAGGTTCCACATAAAAGGTTACTGCATAAGATAAGAGCTCATGGAGTTGGGGGTAATATATTAGCATGGATAGAGAATTGGCTAACTAACAGAAAGCAGAGAGTCGGGATAAATGGGTCATTTTCCGGTTGGCAAACAGTAGCTAGTGGGGTGCCACAGGGATCGGTGCTGGGGCCTCAACTATTTACAATCTACATTAATGACTTGGATGAAGGGACCGAGTGTAATGTAGTCAAGTTTGCGGATGATACAAAGATGGGTGGGAAAGCAAGTTGTGCAGAGGACTCAAAGAATCTGCAAAGGGATATAGACAGGCTAAGTGAGTGGGCAAACATTTGGCAGATGGAGTATAATGTGGGAAAGTGTGAGGTTATCCACTTTGGCAGGAAAAATAAAAAAGCAAATTACAAAATGCTACAGTTCAGAGGGACCTGGGGGTCCTTGTGCATGAAACACAAAACGTTAGCATGCAGGTACAGCAAGTAATCAAAAAGGGAAATGGAATGTTGGCCTTTATTGCAAGGGGGTTGGAGTATAAAAGCAGGGAAGTCTTGCTACAACTTTACAGGACGTTGGTGAGACCACACCTTGAGTACTGCGTACATCTTTGGTCTCCTTATTTAAGGAAGGATATACTTGCATTGGAGGCAGTTCAGAGACGATTCACTCGGTTGATTCCTGAGATGAGGGGGTTGACTTATGAAGAAAGGTTGAGCAGGCTGGGCCTATACTCATTGGAATTTAGAAGAATGAGAGGGGATCTTATTGAAACATATAAGATACTGAGGGGGCACGACAAGGTAGATGCAGAGAGGATGTTTCCCCTCGTGGGGAAATCTAGAACTCGGGGGCATAGTTTCAGAATAAAGGGTCGCCCTTTTAGAACTGAGATGAGGAGGAATTTCTTCTCTCAGAGGGTCGTAAATCTGTGGAATTCTCTGCCCCAGAGAGCCGTGGAGGCTGGGTCATTAAATACATTTAAGGTGGAGATAGACAGACTTTTGCAAGATAACGTAGTGAAGGGTTATTGGGAGCAGGCAGGGAAGTGACTTTGAGCCCAAGATCAGCCATGATCTTATTGAATGGCGGAGCAGGCTCGAGGGGCCAAGTGGCCTATTCCTGCTCCTATTTCTTATGTTCTTATGACCCTTGAGTGTTCTTGGAGCTGCACTCACCCAGGCAAATGGAGAGTATTCCATCACACTCCTGACTTGTGCCTTGTAGATGGTGGAAAGGCTTTGGGGAGTCAGGAGGTGAGACACTCGCCGCTGAATATCCAGCCTCTGACCTGCTCTTGTTGCCACAGTATTTATGTGGCTGGTCCAGTTAAGTTTCTGGTCAATGGCGACCACCAGGATATTAATGGTTGGGGATTCGGTGATGGTAATGCCGTTGAATGTCAAGAGCAGGTGGTTAGATTCTCTCTTGTTGGAGATAGTCATTGCCTGGCACTTGTGTGGCGCGAATGGTACCTGCCAATTATCAGCCCAAGCCTGAATGTCGTCCCGGTCTTTCTGCATGCGGGCATGGACTGCTTCATTATCTGAGAAGTTGTGAATGGCACTGAACACTGTGCAGTCATCAGCGAACATCCCCACTTCTGACCTTATGATGGAGGGAAGGTCATTGATGAAGCAGCTGAAGATGGTTGGGCCTAGGACACTGCCCTGAGGAACTCCTGCAGCGATATCCTGGGGCTGAGATGATTGACCTCCAACAACCACAACCATCTTCCTTTGTGCTAGGTATGACTCCAGCCAGTGGAGAATTTTCCTCCTGATTCCCATTGAGTTCAATTTTACTAGGGCTCCTTGATGCCACACTCGGTCAAATGCTACCTTGATGTCAAAGGCAGTCACTCTCACCTCACCTCTGGAATTCAGCTCCTTTGTCCATGTTTGTACCAAGGCTGTAATGAGGTCGGGAGCTGAGTGGTCTTGGCAGAACCCAAACTGGGCATCAGTGAGCAGGTTATTGGTGAGTAAGTGCCGCTTGATAGCACTGTCGACGACACTTTCTATCACTTTGCTGATGATTGAGAGTAGACTGATGGGGCGGTTATTGGCCGGATTGGATTTGCCCTGCTATTTGTGGACAGGACATGCCTGGCCAGTTTTCCACATTGTCGGATAGATGACGGTGTTGTAGCTGTACTGGAACAGCTTGGCTAGAGGCGCGGTTAGTTCTGGAGCACAAGTCTTTAGCACGATAGCCGGGATGTTGTCAGGGCCCATAGCCTTTGCTGTATCCAGTGCGCTCAGCTGTTTCTTGATATCACGTGGAGTGAATCGAATTGGCTGAAGACTGGCTTCTGTGATGGTGGGGACCTCGGGAGTAGGCCGAGATGGATCATCCACTCGGCACTTCTGGCTGAAGATGCAAATATATTTGGCACCAATAATCTTTATGGAAATGAATCACAAGGGCTCTGAGATATTGGTCAATGGAAATGGTTAAGAGAGGAATTTCAGATCAATATTTTAAGCGATTGCATGTTAGTGCCAGATGGTGTATTTCAGGGCCGTAACCAGAGGTCCGGCCTGATTTAATGATAACCTTTCTGTATATTTCCATCTGAAGGTAACTGTGCCAGAGCTCTGGGGACTTGTTCTCTCTACACAGATGCGGCCGGACCTGCTGTGATTTCCAGCAAAAAAAGTTTTTTGTTTTCCATCCAGACCCCAGCATCTGCCACATCTGACCCCTTGTGACCCCACCTCATTGTCTTTGATGTAATGTTTTCCTGACTGACCTGTTTGGACACCATCCACACCTTTGATTGCCGTGATTATCTCTCTGCCGAGGTGTGATAAAGGGCAGTTGGAAAGATTAACTGTAATCATCTGGCAGTGTTCTCTGACTATATATGCTGTGCCTATATGCATCTCCTCACTTCACCTGACGAAGGAGCAGCGCTCCGAAAGCTTGTGATTTCAAATAAAGCTGTTGGACTATAACCTGCTGTTGTGCGACTTCTCACATTTGTCCACCCCAGTCCAACACCGGCATCTCCACATCATGATTTGTAAAATGGAAGCTGTTGTTCTGTGTGTGATAGGATTTCATTTGTTCTTTTGTCTTAGTGAGTGCGGGGCGGGGATTGGGGGGGCGGGGGGTTGGTTCCAACAAATACACAATTCTGTCGGAAGCCGCTCGCGGTTAAACTGCACAGACGTCGGCCTCTCGCTGTGACGCCCCTGACGCTTCTGATCCACAGCTGGACGAGTGCGAAGGACAATCGGACACCTGCCAGAACAAATGCAATCGGGCCGGACATGGGTCTTGAAGTTCTGGGAGGGCCTGTTCCACCCGCGGGAGAGTGGCGCAGCAGAACTCGCCCCCCCGCCCATGGGGCCCGTCCGTCTGGTCAGACGTATCGCTGGAGGATTCATCACACGACCTCCCGCCTCCAGCCTGGACAAACGGCCTTTTTTCCCTCCCGCATCTCCAATATTTTTAGAAACCGAAAGTGTTCAAAGATAATGAAAAACACGCATTTCTTTTTACCGCCCCTGTGATTTTTCTCCCGGGCGTTTGCTCGCAGCGAGTGTCCTGGAGATTCCTCTTCAATTCCTGGGGACTCCTGGGGCCAATCCTGGAAGGTTGGCTGCCCTCAGCCTGCCGCAGGCTCCTCGCCAGATTCCGGGGTTGGGGTCTCTACCCAAACTTGGAGCAGGCGGGCACCTGGAAGAGCAAAGTCAGCGGGGTCTGCGTCGACAGACGGCTGCGAGATTCAGAGCGGCTCCTTGCCACTCCAACACAACTCAGGAAGGCCTCGGGGAGATTCTCCCGGGACGCAGACTGGCCGAGGCCCTCAACTCTGCAGCTCCCAAGGGACCAGTTGTGCTGTCCCTGGAAGGTAATCGATCTCCTGGCCAGATCTAGTGTCACCGAGAGCATGAGAGAAGGATCAGCTCATGCGTTATTTAATAAGGCGGCGTCGGTAAAGTTACACCAACGACTGCCATTAACTGTGTGGTCTATTATTACTGCTTACCTTTTGCTTTTGATCAACGTGCGCTGTAGTTTATCGCCTAAACCACAGTCTGATGGGGTCTGTTCTACTGCTTTCTGAAGTCTAGATCAGACGAGAGCTCATGTCACATCCAGCAGCTCATCACAGCAAGAAGGGTTTCGGTTCAACAACAACAACTTGCGTTTATATAGCACCTTTAACCTAGTAAAACGTCCCCAGGTGCTTCACAGGAGCGATTATCAATATCTGGAACCAAGCCACGTCAGGAGATATTAGGACAGGTGACCAAATGCTTGGAAAAAGAGGTAGGATTTAACAAGCGCCTTAAAGGAGGAATGAAAGATAGCGAGGCGGAGAGGTTCAGGGAGGGAATTCCAGAGTTCAGGGCCCAGGCAGCTGAAGGCACGGCCACCAATGGTAGAGCGATGAAAATTGGGGGGCCAGAATTGGAGGAGCGCAGATATCTCGGGGTGGGGGGTGGGGTTTGTGGGGCTGGAGGAGGTTACAGAGGTAGGGAGGGGGCGAGGCCATGGAGGGATTTGAAAACAAGGATGAAAACAAACCAGTCCCAAGTCTGGTGCTGAACTGACCGAGCTACCCAACCTACACTTTGCAGGGATCAGATTGAAGAACAGCCTGAAGAATGTCTGGGAATATTTTGCTCCCTGTTCCATCCAGTCCAGCAGGGAAGCACTGTGTGGCATTAAAGACAACCTATCAGGCTTATTGGTTACTCCGATAAATGTTTTTACATAGAACTCTGTAGAGGGCTGTGAATGCTGAGTCTTTGAGTATATTCAAGGCTGAGATCGATAGATTTTTGGACTCTCGGGGAATCGAGGGATATGGAGATCGGGCGGGAAAGTGGAGTTGAGGTCGATGATCAGCCATGATCTCATTGAATGGCGGAGCAGGCTCGAGGGGCTGTGTGGCCGACTCCTGCTCCTAATTCTTATGTTCTTATGTTCTTAACTCAGGCGTGTGGACCAGGAAGTCTCTGCTGAGTCAACTGATCTCAACCAGGATAAGAATCTGGATCCTTCAACTGGCTTCATTGCCCCCCACGGCTCCGGCCATGAAATGTCAGCCGGTTTGCCGGGCCCGGGCACTATCCCGTGATCCCTGCTGGAATATGCACTGTGGGTAAGGGCAGAATCTGACTCATCAGTGATGAGAGTCTTTGTTGAAAAGCATTCACTGTCTTGGCTCGCACCGAGAATGGCCACTGGAGAGATGCTTGGACTGCAGCGGCCGTGGAATAATTCTATCACCATAAGTCATAGAATGATACAGCACAGAAGGAGGCCATTCGGCCCATCGTGCCTATGCCAGCTCTTTGAAAGAGCGATACGATTAGTCTCACTCCCCTGCTCTTTCCCCATAGCCTTGCAATTTTTTTCCTTTTTAAGTCTTTCCACCATCTACAAGGCACAAGTCAGGAGTGTGATGGAATACTCTCCACTTGCCTGGATGAGTGCAGCGACAACAACACTCAAGAAGCTCGACACCATCCAGGACAAAGCAGCCCGCTTGATTGGCACCCCATCCACCACCTTAAACATTCACTCCCTCCACCACCGGCGTACCGTGGCTGCAGTGTGTACCATCTACAAGATGCACTGCAGCAACTCGCCAAGGCTTCTTCGGCAGCACCTCCCAAACCCGCAACCTCTACCACCTGGAAGAACAAGGGCAGCAGGCGCATGGGAACACCATCACCTCCAAGTTTCCCTCCAAGTCACACACCATCCTGATTTGGAAATATATCGCCGTTCCTTCATCGTCGCTGTGTCAAAATCCTGGAACTGTGGGAGTACCTTCACCCCACAGACTGCAGCGGTTCAAGAAGGCAGCTCACCACCACCTTCTCAAGGGCAATTAGGGATTGGCAATAAATGCTGGCCTTGCCAGCGACGCCCACATCCCAGGAACGAATAAAAAAAAAGTCGTTATCCAATTCCCTTTTGAAAGTTACTATTGAATCTGCTTTCACCACCTTTTCAGGTAGTGCATTCCCGATCATAACTCGCTGCGTAAAAAAATGATTTTCCTCATCTTCCCCCTGGCTTTTTTGCCAATTATTTTAAATCTGTGTCCTCTGGTTACTGACCTTTCTGTCAGTGGAAACAGTTTCTCCTTATTTACTCTATCAAACCACCGCGTTATTTTGAAAACCTCTATTAAATCTTCCCTGTTTCTCTAGTCACTCCACGTACCTGAAACCCCTCATCCCTGGTGCCATTCTGGTAAATCTCCTCTGCACCCTCTCCAAGGCCTTGATGTCCTTTCTAAAGTGTGAGGCCCAGAATTGGACACAATACTCCAGCTGAGGTCTAACTAGTCTTTTATAAGGTCAGGAGAGATGGAGAGGAAATTAGGCAAAAAATAAGAGATGGTTCTGTGAGAGCTTGACAGTGGAGGAGATGTGTTTAATCCCTCACACCACTGAGTTCCCTATCTTGCCTGCGATGCTGTGGGGTGGGTGGTGGGGAGGCTAGAGGAGCAAGCAAAGAGCAAGTGGATCCCCGTTGGGGAGAGGAAAGACAATTGATAGGAAAGTCATAGTGCGGATCCAGATAACCATTGGCTGAAGTTTGGGAGCAGCTCACCTTAGGCTTCTCAGCTACAATGGTCAATGGTCTGGGGAGGCCAGAGAGGCTGGGAAGAGGATAGAACCATGGATGATACAAAAATTGGCCGTGTGCTTGATAATGAAGAAGAAAGCTGCAGACTGCAGGAAGATATCAATGGACTGGTCAGGTGGGCAGAACACTGGCAAATGGAATTCAATCTGGAGAAGTGTGGGGTAATGCATTTGGGGAGGGCTAACAAGGCAAAAGGGAATACACAATAAATGGTAGGACACTGAGAAGTGTAGAGGAACAAAGGGACCTTGGCGTGCATGTCCACAGATCCCTGAAGGTAGCAGGACAGGTAGATAAGGTGGTTAAGAAGGCATACGGGATACTTGCCTTTATTAGCCGAGGCACAGAATATAAGAGCAGGGAGGTTAAGTTTCAACTGTATAAAACACTAGTTAGGCCGCAGCTAGAATACTGTGTGCAGTTCTGGTCACCACATTACAGGAAGGATGTGATTGCGCTAGAGAGGGTGCAGAGGAGATTTATGAGGATGTTGCCTGGGCTGGGGAATTTTAGCTATGAGGAAAGATTGGATAGGCTGGGGTTGTTTTCTTTGGAACAGAGGAGGCTGAGGGGAGATTTAATTGAGGTGTATAAAATTATGAGGGGCCTAGATAGAGTGGATAGGAAGGATCTGTTTCCCTTAGCAGAGAGGTCAATAACCAGGGGGCATAGATTTAAAGTAATTGGTAGAGGATTAGAGGGGAGTTGAGGAGAAATATTTTCACCCAGAGGGTGGTGGGGGTTTGGAACTCACTGCCTGAAAGGGTGGTAGAGGCAGAAACCCTCATCACGTTGAAAAAGTACTTGGATATGCACTTGAAGTGCCGAAACCTACAGGGCTACGGACCAAGTGCTGGAAAGTGGGATTAGGCTGGATAGCTCCTTGTTAGCCAGCACGGACAAGATGGGCAGAATGGCCTCCTTCTGTGCTGTAAATTTCTATGATTCTATGATAAGCACTTCAGGCTCTAACACAAAAAACCCAATAAAACCCACCAAAAATCTGCACATTCACATAAATATATATAGACAGGTATTTCTTTCTTCATTTTAGCTCCTTACTAGCCCACCTCCACTTTCTCCCTCATCTCCTGAAGGCAGTCACTTATATAGGAACATGGGAAAGATGAAAAAAGATCAAGGGGAGAAATTCAGTATCGCCCCGTTTGGGGCACAATTATTGGCCGGGCGCAAAGTTTAGCGCCTGGTGCTAATTATCGCCTCCGACTGCAAACTTGGCTTCTATTGCCCCTGGAGGTGATTGGAGCGCTAAATCAGGCGCTACACACCTCTCTTAAGGCGCTAACGCCGAGGAGCGAGGCGCTACCTCAGAGCGCTGGTGAAGCTCGTGATGTCAGTCAGCAATGGAACACAGACACACTGGGCGCCGGCCAGTTCTTCAAGGGGAGGGTCGATCTTGCTCTCCATCCACATCTTGCTCATTGCAGCCTTGAATCTCGGCCTGGAGAGATCTGTACATCAAATCTGCTGGAAAGAACAATGGAGAGGCCCAGGGAAAGAGCTCAGAGTGCAGCCCCCATAGTCTCTTCTAAATCGATGCAAGGAAGGTCAAAGCAAAACGAACCTGCAAAGTGCTGCTCAGTACCCAAAACTCCTTCACACAGCGTTGAATCTCTCCAGAAGTCTCTCTCTCTCTCAGAATGCGTGGTGCAAAAATGTCGCCAACAAAAAAAGGCAGGAAGCGGCCGCCTTTAAATAGCGTTCCCCCAGTCCCTTCCCGACTGCAAAACGTTCCCCTCAACCTGTCATTGCTAGCAGCAGGCGGTAAGGCAGGGGGCGCCACTCAATATCCAGTCTGGGGCGTTGCACGCTCGACTGACATCACGATCTGTGGGCGCAGGAGGTCGTGGCGGTACTGTTAGCGCTGCCGCAAAATGTCTGGTCAATTTCGCGAGCGGCGCAAACATCACCGCACCCGGGCGCTAGTTGCTTTGCCCCCATTAGCACCCTCTTAGGGCGCTAACGGGAGGCGCAAAGCAACCGAGTTTTCCCCCCCAAGGTCTATCCAGTTGGCCGTCGACCATCCTGGTAATCGCATGATACACGATAATGGAGTCGTTGACGAATCTTGGCAATCAATCTCGATCAATTAGTCAAATATTTATCTAGTTTCCCCTTACATGCATCTAAGCGCGAATTGTGGGTTTGAATCCCATCTGGGGTGACTCAAATTTCGCAGAAGAACTTTACCCGTGTTGAAGAATGCTGGGTGGGGAAACAAGATGAATTCCATCCTAGAATAGTCAGCGATAGAACAACCTTGATGGTGTGATTGGCCGTTTCTTGTTGCTGTGCTACTATTTTTGACTATGACTATTAATGACTATCAATTGGAGTATTGTGTCCAATTCCTGGGCACCACCCTTTAGAAAGGATCTCAAGGCCTTGGAGAGGGTGCGGAGGAGATTTAGACATAGACATAAACATAGAAGATAGGAGCAGGAGTAGGCCGTTTGGCCCCTCGAGCCTGCTCCGCCATTCGTTGAGATCATGGCTGATCATCCAAACTCAGTACCCTGTACCTGCCTTCTCCCCATATCCCTTGATACCTTTAGCTTTAAGAAATATATCCAACTCATTCTTGAATATATTTAATGACTTGGCCTCAACTGCCTTCTGTGGTAGAGAATTCCACAGGTTCACCACTCTCTGGGTGAAGAAATTCTTCCTCATTTCTGTCCTAAATGGCTTACCCCTTATCCTTAGACTATGACCCCTGGTTCTGGACTCTCCGACCATCGGGAACATTCTTCCTGCATCTAGTTTGTCCAGACCTGTCAGAATTTTATAAGTTTCGATGAGATCCCCTCTCCAAAAATGTGCGGGTTAGGTTGATTTGGCTATGATAAATTGACCCTTAGTGTTAGGGGGGGATTAAATATGCGGGGATAGGATGGGATATGTTAGGGGGAATTAAATACGTGGGGTTACGGGGATAGGGTGGGATATGTGTCGGGGCAGGCTCGATGGGCCAGGATGGCCTCTATCTGTACTGTGGGGATTCTGTGTGAGGGGGCAGGGACAGGGTGCTGGATTTGGATGATCAGCCATGATCGTATTGAATGGTGGAGCAGGCTCGACGGGCCGAATGGCCGACTCCTGCTCCTAGTTTCTATGTTTCTATGTTTCTATTCTTCTATACTCCAGCGAGTATAAGCCCAATCGACTCAATCTCTCCTCATATGTCATTCCTGCCATCCCAGGTATCAGCCTTGTGAATCTCCGCTGAACTCCTTCCATGGCAAGAACATCCTTCCTCAGATAAGGCGACCAAAACTGCACACAGTACTCAAGGTGTGGTCTCACCAAGGCCCTGTACAACTGCAGCAGGACATCCCTGTTCCTATACTCAAACCCTTTCGCTATGAAGGCCAACATACCATTTACCAGAATGGTACCAGGGATGAGGGAGTTCAGTGATGTGGAGAGACTGGAGAAGCTGGGGTTGTTCTCCTTAGAGCAGAGAAGCTTAAGGGGGAGGTTTAATAGAGGTGTTCAAAATTATGAGGGGTTTTGGTAGAGTAACTAAGGAAGAACTGTTTCCAGTGGCAGGAGGGTCGGTAACCAGAGGACACAGATTTAAGATCATTGGCAAAAAAGCCAGAGGGGAGATGAGGAGAAATTGTTTTAACGCAGCGAGTTGTTGTGATCTGGAACGCGCTGACTGAAAGGGCGGTGGAAGCAGATTCAACAATAACTTTCAAAAGGGAATTGGAGAAACACTTGAAGGGGAAAACATTTATAGGGCTGTAAGGAAAGGGCAGGGGAGTGGGACTAATTAGATCGCTCGTTCAGAGAGCTGGCACAGGCACGATGGGCCGAATGGCCTCCTTCTGTGCTGTCTGATTCGATGATACTACGATTCCAGTGAAGCTACCTGACAATAGGAGTGGTCAGTCTGCTGACCACCAGCCCAACGCACTCATAAGCCAAGCCCGAGAGTTGCTTCACGCAGGCTATTAGTTCCACAATCAAAATTAATCACCATTTTTTACAAAAGGGTTCATTTATGTCGCTAGCATTAACTTGCACCATCATGGCAGCATAGTGGTTACGTTACTGGACTAATAATCCGTGAGACATGAGTTCAAATCCCACCACAAGCAGCTGTGGGGAATTTAAATACAGTTAATTAAAAAAATCTGGATCAAAAGCTAGTGTCAGTAATGGTGACCATGAACACTACCGGATTGTCATAAAAACCCATCTGATTCACTAAAGTCCTTTAGGGAAGGAAATCTGCCGTCCTTACCCAGTCTATGGCCTATATGTGACTCCAGACCCACAGCAATGTGACTCTTAGCCGCCCTCTGAAATGGCCCAGCAAGACACTCAGTTGTGTTCAGCTCACCACCACCTTCTCAAGGGCAACTAGGGATGGGCAATAAATGCTGGCCTTGCCAGCGACGCCCACATCCCAGGAATAAAATCAGCTAGGTGACAATTTAATGTGTGGACTTTTAGCACAAACTGGTTCTAATGGGATACAGAGGTTTTTTTAAGCATAATTTATCTCTGGCGAAATGTCAGCAGCTCAGGGTCTCAGTGTAGCTGGAGTTCGCTGCCGTCTTGTTTGGGCATGATGTGGAGATGCTGGTGTTGGACTGGGGTGGACAAATGTGAGAAGTCGCTTCACCTGACAAAGGAGCAGCGCTCCGAAAGCTTGTGATTTCAAATAAAGCTGTTGGACTATAACCTGGTCTTGTTTGGGAACAGCAGTCACAGGGGATGATATTGGAGTAGGAGAGATTCAAAAGTAGGAGCTTGGCTTGATGTACGACTTGGGGTTAGGATGCAGGAAGGAAATATTCCAGAGATGAACTGAATCACATTTGCCTCCCGTCCGACGACACACCCGATATTCAGCTCTGTGAAAAGTCAGTGGACCCGAATATGGGGCGGGGCGTTATGCAGCTGAACGATGTGATCGTGCCGGCTTTGCGTCACCGCCCAGGTCCAGCTTCACCCCCCGTGGACTTTACAAGACACACAAGCGCAACCTCATTATCAAAGCACAACACCACTGCTCTATTTGTACTCCCAGAAAGGACTTGGCTTTGCTGGTATCGTAAGATTGCGAGGAAAGTTTTTTTTTTTAAAGTGATGTTTCACCAGGAAGGTTGCCGGTTCAAGCTCTGCTCTGGACTTAGTGTGCTAACCTCAACTGTAGTGAGAAGTCGTACAACACCAGGTTATAGTCCAACAGTTTAATTTAAAATCACAAGTTTTCGGAGCGTCAGGTGACGAAGGAGTAGCAGCTCCGAAAGCTTGTGATTTTAAATAAAACTGTTGGACTATAACCTGGTGTTGTGCGACTTCTCACTTTTGTCCACCCCAGTCCAACACCGGCATCTCCACATCATGGCCACTATCAACTGTAGTAACCATGGAGGTTGCTCCAATTGGACCTCAGCTACCTGAGGAGAAAAATCACCCTTCTCTTAGCCTACACTGCCTTCTGCTGGCAACTGTGTGTATGGCGGACGAGAGAGAGAATTTTTGTTCTCACTCAATTAGGCATTTGGGTAAGGAATAGGGTTGGGCTTATTTGTCTCTCCTCGCCCCCTCCCTCTCCCCAAGACAAATAACAACAACAACTTGTATTTATATAGAGCCGGTAACGAGCAAAACGTCCCAATGTGCTTCACAGGAGCGATTATCAGACAAAATTTGACACCGAGCCACATGAGGAGATATTAGGGCAGGTGATCAAAAACTTGGTCAAAGAGGTAGGTTTTAAGGAGCGTCTTAAAGGAGGAGGGCAGAGAGGCGGAGAGGTTTAGGGAGGGAATTCCAGAGTTTAGGGCCCAGGCAGCTGGAGGCACGGCCGCCAATGGTGGAGCTATTAAAACTGGGATGCTCAAGAGGCCAGAATTGGAGGAGCGCAGAGATCTCGGAGGGCTGTGGGGCTGGAGGAGGTTACAGAGATAGGGAGGCCCGGGGTGACATTCACTGCTCCAGGTGACAATTGCCCATTGGGTGAGGACAAATATTCTCCCTGCAATCCCCACAAATCACAAGATCAATTACCGACTATTTGGCCCGGTCTCTCAGTTTGGTTCAGTGCGTCGGATTCTTGTCAGGGTATCAGGAGGTTGTGGGTTCAAGCCACACTCCAGGACTTGACTACCTAATCTAGCCTGGTACTCAAGCGCGCTGAGGGAATGCTAAATGGGCAGAGATGTTGTCCTTGGGGTGCGATATTAAACTAAGGACTGAAAGTTTCTGTGGAACAATTGAGAGAGCTGGTCACCATTCCTTCTTCAGCCAATGCCGCCAAGGCAGATTAACTGATCATTCACCTCAGCGTTGTTTGTGAGTCTTACGTCACAACAGCGACTCTACTTCATTGGCTGCAAAGCACTTGGGGACGTCCGGTGGTTGTGAAAGGCGCTATATAAATGCAAGCCTTTCTTTTTCTTTTTTTCTTGCTGTGCACAAAAGGACTCCTGCTTTTGTCTGCACCAGGGGTTCTCAACCTTTCTGCTTCCGAGGCCCCCCCACCCCGTGTTATCAAAATTCCGCAGACCCCCTGTAATGCAACACAAGTATTTTTTTCTGTACAAAAATTAGTTATTAGCTATTAGTAGCTCTATTACACCTCACGCAAAGAAGAATTTATTAAGTCCTAAATATACATATGATGCGGAGATGCCGGTGTTGGACTGGGGTGGACAAAAGTGAGAAGTCGCACAACACCAGGTTATAGTCCAACAGGTTTATTTGAAATCACAAGCTTTCGGAGCGCTGCTCCTTCGTCAGGTGAAGTGAAGAGATGCATATAGGCACAGCATATATAGTCAGAGAACACTGCCAGATGATTACAGTTAATCTTTCTAACTGCCCTTTATCACACCTCGGCAGAGAGATAATCATGGCAATCAAAGGTGTGGATGGTGTCCAAACAGGTCAGTCAGGAAAACATTACATCAAAGACAATGTGGCAGATGCTGGGGTCTGTATGGAAAACAAAAAACTTTGTTGGAAAGATTAACTGTAATCATCTGGCAGTGTTCTCTGACTATATATGCTGTGCCTATATGCATCTCTTCACTTCACCTGACGAAGGAGCAGCGCTCCGAAAGCTTGTGATTTCAAATAAAGCTGTTGGACTATAACCTGGTGTTGTGCGACTTCTCACATTTGTCCACCCCAGTCCAACACCGGCATCTCCACATCATGACTTTTATAAGGTCAGGAGAGATGGAGAGGAAATTAGGCAAAAAATAAGAGATGGTTCTGTGAGAGCTTGACAGTGGAGGAGATGTGTTTAATCCCTCACACCACTGAGTTCCCTATCTTGCCTGCGATGCTGTGGGGGGGGGGGGGAGACTGCTGTAGAGACCAATGAGGAGAGAGCTCCTGTAGAGACCAATAGGGAGAGAGCTCCTGTAGAGACCAATAGGCGCTATATCAGCCATTGAGTCTATTCAAGACTGAGATCGATAGATTTTGGGGCTTTAAGGGGATATTGAGATATGGGGAAAGTGGAGTTGAGGTCAAAGGTCGGCCACGATCTTATTGAATGGCGGAGCAGGCTCGAGGGGCCGTGTGGCCGACTCCTGCTCCTGTCTCTGATGTTCTTATATAAATGCAAGTTGTTGTTGTTGTGCTCTGTCCCTCGCCGAGCCTGCTCTGCTGATACTGAGAACCTCCACTGGGGGCAGTGTTGCGCTGTGCCACAGGGGAGCGCTGGTATGGGGCAGCCCCGGGCATCGCTCTGTCTGGGGGTTTGCAACGCTGACCTTTCATGACCATTGGGGGAGATGCCGTCTCAGCGAATGAAAGCCACAGCAGCAACGGTGCCGGTGCAGTTTATCCATGGCTGTGCAGAACTCGGTGATGTTAGAAGGAGGGGAGCTGGACTCTGTGTCTCTCAAGCTGAGGTACTGCATCCCCCTCGGCTCTGCCCCACAACCAGGCTCTGCACCCAATGTTTGAGGTTTCCCTTTTGAAATAACAACACAGTGGGACACAGCGCACTGCTTCCCCCGAGAGGGTTTGGTGCAGCTCGGTGGCACGGGTTAATTATTTGCAGTGTGGCACTGGCACAGAGCTCCATTGTAGGGCCCCTGGGTGGCACTGGCACAGAGCTCCATTGTAGGGCCCCTGGGTGGCACTGGCACAGAGCTCCATTGTAGGGCCCCTGGGTGGCACTGGCACAGAGCTCCATTGTAGGGCTCCTGGGTGGCACTGGCACAGAGCTCCATTGTAGGGCTCCTGGGTGGCACTGGCACAGAGCTCCATTGTAGGGCTCCTGGGTGGCACTGGCACAGAGCTCCATTGTAGGGCTCCTGGGTGGTCTCTACAGGAGCTCTCTCCCTATTGGTCTCTACAGGAGCTCTCTCCCTATTGGTCTCTACAGGAGCTCTCTCCCTATTGGTCTCTACAGCAGCCCTCTCCCTATTGGTCTCTACAGGAGCTCTCTCCCTATTGGTCTCTACAGGAGCCCTCTCCCTATTGGTCTCTACAGGAGCTCTCTCCCCATTGGTCTCTACAGGAGCTCTCTCCTCATTGGTCTCTACAGGAGCTCTCACCCCATTGGTCTCTACAGGAGCTCTCTCCTTATTGGTCTCTACAGGAGCTCTCTCCCTATTGGTCTCTACAGGAGCTCTCTCCTTATTGGTCTCTACAGGAGCTCTCTCCTTATTGGTCTCTACAGGAGCTCTCTCCCTATTGGTCTCTACAGGAGCTCTCTCCTTATTGGTCTCTACAGGAGCTCTCTCCCTATTGGTCTCTACAGGAGCTCTCTACCTGTTGGTCTCTACAGGAGCTCTCTCCCTATTGGTCTCTACAGGAACTCTCTCCCTATTGGTCTCTACAGGAGCTCTCTCCCTATTGGTCTCTACAGGTGCTCTCTCCCCATTGGTCGCTACAGGAACTCTCTCCCTATTGGTCTCTACAGGAGCTCTCTCCCTATTGGTCTCTACAGGAGCTCCCTTCCCATTGGTCTCTACAGGAACTCTCTCCCTATTGGTCTCTACAGGAGCTCTCTCCCATTGGTCTCTACAGGAGCTCTCTCCCTATTGGTCTCTACAGGAGCTCCCTTCCCATTGGTCTCTACAGGAGCTCTCTCCCTATTGGTGTCTGCAGGAGAAATCGACCAGGAGAACATTTCTTCTAAAGTGAGAGAAAGATCTGTGCATCTCCCATTGGTAGAAGGGTTCACTGTTCACCCTGCAGCAGTGCTGCGCTGGATATTCAACACATAAGGTTCACAGTCAGTTCACAAGAAGGGCATTGCCTATGGAATCTGACTTTTACATTGAGTGTACGTAAAGAATTTTATTTAATCATTCACAGGATGTGGGCGTCGCTGGCAGGGCCAGCATTTATTGCCCATCCCTAATCGCGCTTGAGAGGGTGGTGGTGGTGAGCCGCCTTCTTGAACCGCTGCAGTCCGTGTGGTGAAGGTGCTCCCACAGTGCTGTAAGGGAGGGAGTTCCAGGATTTTGACCCAGTGACGATGAAGGAACGCCGATATATTTCCAAGTCAGGATAATGTGTGACTTGGAGGGAAACTTGAGGTGGTGGTGTTGCCATTTGCCTGCAATATTGGAAAATAGTCAGAATTGTAATCATGCTGTTTTATAATGACTGGTGCATTATGTTGTGTAACGCACCCTATATTATTCTGCTGCTAAGATGGAGCTATATGTAACTGACCTTTCTTTTAAAGTTTCATGAACTAATTGTTAAATTTAAATAGGCACACCCAGAGGTCAATTAGCAGCTAATGCAAGTTAGGCAGATCCTGAAGTCAGTTAGAAGGTTAGTGTTTATCTCTAGATTGGCGGATGATTGTAAATCCTTGGCTCACCATCAAAACAAAAGCAGGAAATGAATAGCACTTTTTCCTCTTTTTTTTAAAATACATTTTGTTGATGTCTGAAGTGATAGACATAATATGCATGTGTCCATTGTAGAATAGCACTATTTTTACTCAGGTGCTCTACTCCTGTATATATGTGAGGTTCAACAACAAAACCGATTTGCAAACTAAAGTCTAACTCAGAACGTTGCTGGTTTAGTTTATGAGATCCTCAAAGGAAGAACCCGGCTTGCCCCTCAGGGCTTTGTGTAGAGATAGCCAGACTAACTATAGTCTCAACACTTCCAGTCACTCTCTTTGCTGCTCGGCTTGGCTGAGCGCCCAATTTCAGAAACGTGGCTTGACACAGTGCTGGGTGGGGAATGACCTTTACTTAGTCACATGTGTAACCTACGAGATTACCAGGAATAACAGAACTTGGGTCATATCTCACGAAAATCGGACTGACTTTACTGAGGAACGCCTTTGACCTCTATCTAGCTGCACCTTGTGCAATATTCAAGAACATTTTAGAACTTTGCAAAACACCTTTTAAATCAAAACAATTGCAGTGATGCGCACGGTTCATTGCGATGGAGGAAAGGGTCGTGGTGTCTTAACCTTGGCCGATGGCTGAGAGACATGGGATGTTCAACCGCAGGAACTGAATATATTTCGCGGTTAGTGGTGAGGTGAATGATCTTGTTCCACACCACGTTAGCTACGGCTGTCATTGAAGTCTGACTTGCTGCGCTGAGCTTTTGGGGCTTGGCAAAGCGGTGACATGCCAAAAAAAAAATATCATTGTTTCTTTTATATCAGAATGTCACTGATTTGCATATTGGTGCAATGTACGTTTTGGTCAGACAGACTTTGGCCGCGATTTTACCAACCTCGGCGGGTCGGTGGCGGGTCCCGACCAGCGCTGCTGTCTCCATCCCGCTGTGTGAAATGACTTTCCCTTGACTGGGCTTGTTAAGCCCACCCAGCGTGTTTCCCGGCCAATTAAAGGAAACGGGTCTGGTGATGTCATTTGATGACGCGTCATCAGCCGGTTTCCTTAAAGGGGCCATGTCCACATCCATTTTGACAGTTGTGCTGTCAGTGTTCTGCAGCATTGAGGTGCTGCAAACACTGACAAGCACTGCACAGAGGTGCAGGGCTGCACCCAGGCTCTCCCATGACTCCCTCCATATGCTTATGGAGGGAGTCACAGCACGCAGAGAGGTCCTCTTCCCTTCCCATGGGTTGAAGAGACCTCCCCAGAAGATCAACGCAGCCTGGTGACACATTGCAGAGGAGGGCACAAGCAGGGATGTCGTCAGGAGGACCTGGGTGCAGTGCCGCAAACGTTTCAATGATCTCAGTAGATCACGAAACGTTAGTACAAAGACAAACTCACCTTCCTCCTGCTGTGCCTCTCATCACATCCCCATCACTCTGCCTTCCCTACCCTACTCCTGTACATCCTTACTCACACCAACTTACCTTGCACCTCCACCCAACCCTGTCTATCTGCATTCTCACATCCCCATCTCACGAGCCACCCCTCACACTCACCCTCATCCTAGTGCAATCATACTAACTAACAACACACAAGGGTAGGCACTTGGGTATTTTATCCAATGTTTATGTAAAGTTTCTGTTAATGTGGTGTCAAACATTGAAATCTTTATTTTCAACACTTTGTGTTCTTGGACAGATTTGTGTGCACTTTTGGAAGTGGCTTAGTGAGTTGCAGTGAATGGTGAGACATAACGGTACCCCCTGCAATGGTGATGAGTGTGAAAGGAATGGCTTGGGCTTGTAGGGATGCTTCATGGTGCTGGTGTGGGGTGGTGCCAACCTGGCGCATCATGTGGCAGCCAGGGTGTACAGCATCAAGTGAAGCAAATCTAGCCATGGTGAGGCCATCCCTGGCCTCCCGGGCAGCAATGTGCTTGGGTGCTGATGCCCTCTGTGCTGTGCAGCCTCAGGTGATTGCGGAGAAGGTTGGTGTTGTTGTTGGTGCTGCTGGTGTGCCTGGTGATTCTGGTGTTGCGGCTGATCGTGGTGGGATTACTGGATGGAGACTTATGTAAAGACTTGCGGCATGGTGAATCTGTTGTGGAAATGCAGTGAGGAACAACTTGTGGCTGAGGGAAGGTATCTCTGTAAGGTGGGAGCTTTGACTTGACATCTGAAATTGTCAACTCATCAGCTGATTCAATGGCCACTGACCTCCCGCCTCAGCTTCACAGACGTGGTCCAGCAACAGCGTGAAACCCGTGGGCGAGCTGTCAAATTCAAAAGGTCAGTTTAAAACTATTGTTAAGTGGCTGTAAACAAGCCACGAATCTTTTAAATTGTCAGTGCTGACAGACCCGACATTTGGTAAAGGCGCGTGGCGGCGGGTTCACAGCGGGGTCCCGACCCGCTGGGGGGGAAAAAACACTTTCCCACCCGACCTGCCACCGATCGCGCCCGCTGAACCCCCCAGAGAATCTCGGCCTTTGTGTGGGTTTTACATTCGGGCTGATTCCCCAATCACAGAGAGTTAGTTCGGCGAGTGTCTCACCTCCTGACTCCCCAAAGCCTTTCCACCATCTACAAGGCACAAGTAAGAAGTGTGATGGAATACTCTCCACTTGCCTGGATGAGTGCAGCTCCAACAACACTCAAGAAGCTCGACACCATCCCAGGACAAAGCAGCCCGTTTGATTGGCACCCCATCCACCACCTTAAACATTCACTCCCTCCACCACCGGCGCACCGTGGCTGCAGTGTGTACCATCTACAAGATGCACTGCAGCAACTCGCCAAGGCTTCTTCGGCAGCACCTCCCAAACCCGCAACCTCTTCCACCTAGAAGGACAAGGGCAGCAGGCGCATGGGAACACCACCACCTCCAAGTTCTCCTCCAAGTCACACACCATCCTGACTTGGAAATATATCGGCCGTTCCTTCATCGTCGCTGGGTCAAAATCCTGGAACTCCCTCCCTGACAGCACTGTGGGAGTGCCTTCACCACACGGACTGCAGCGGTTCAAGAAGGTGGCTCACCACTCTCAAGGGCAACTAGGAAAGGGCAATAAATGCCAGCGACGCCCACATCCTATAAACAAATTTTTAAAAAGTTCGGGTCACCAACTCTGGTTGGACGTATCCCTGGAGGTTTCATCACGTGACCTCCGGCCTCCAACTGCCCCGCCCCCACACTCACGCCATTGGTCGCCCGACACGTCAATCCTCCCGACGTCCCGCCTTCCCAGCCAATTGGAAAGCGAGGAGAGTCTGGATTACTGGATTCGATGATGCTTGACTGTCAGTCAAATCACCTTTTTATCCCGTCTCCAATATTTTTATAAGTAATAAATGAAAATGGCCGAATAAAATGAAAAACCATGACACACAATTTTCTTTAATGTCCCGATGACTTTTCTCCCGGGTGTTGCTCATAGCAGAGTCCTGGAGATTAATCTTTAATTCCTGGGGGGTTGGAAACCCTAAAAGGAGTTCTGTTTGGGAAATGACAGGCCCGTAGCCATTGATTTGCCATCGATTTATTGAAATGGATGGAAAGTCCAATGAGCCAACAACAAAACTCGCATATATACAGCGCCTTTAACGTGGTAAAACCTCCCAAGGTGCTTCACAGGACCGTTATCAGACAAAAATGACACCGAGCCACATGAGGAGAAATTAGGGTGAGTGACCAAAAGCTTGGTCAAAGAGGTAGGTTTTAAGGAGCGTCTTAAAGGAGGAGAGAGAGGCGGAGAGGTTTAGGGAGGGAATTCCAGAGCTCAGGGCCCAGGCAGCTGAAGGCGCGGCCGCCAATGGTGGAGCGATAAAAATCGGGGATGTGCAAGAGGCCAGAATTGGAGGAGCGCAGAGATCTCGGAGGGATGTAGGGCAGGAGAAGGTTACAGAGATAGGGAGGGGAAAGGCCATGAAGGGATTTGAAAACAAGGATGAGAATTTTAAAATCGAGGCGTTTCTGGACTGGGAGCCGATGTAGGTCAGCGAGCACGGAGCAAAGGCAGGCCCGTGATTTTCTGCACTAACCCGCGTGAGACGCCCCTCCCCGGGGCGCAGGGATTGATCCCTGACATGAATCTTGTCATTCATGTGGAAATGACTTATGAAGTAATACTGGGCGGCCTGCTGGTGGCGCTGTCCAGGGAGAGTATAAATACTCGGGCACGGGCCCAGCTTGCTCAGGACATTCCTTAACAGGAACAAATGAAGGACACAACTAGATCTCCATGTTGTAAAACAGTTGATTAAAGCTTTGTTTAACGCTCAGACCAAGTGCCCAGTAGTTTTCTTACGTCAATCCCTATTGGGCTTCTTGCCGTAACTGTACATCGCAGCACAGCAGTGCGATGTGCGTGAGGATCAGGGCATTGTGTCAGCGGTGCTTGTAGAAGTGAGCGGGGAAGGGGGTGCTCACTCTTACCAAAGCAAAATACTGCGGATGCTGGAAATCTGAAATAAAAAGAGAAAATGCTGGAAATACTCAGCAGGTCAGGCAGCATCTGTGGAGAGTAGAAACAGAGGGGTGCTCACTATTCTTAGCAGCATGTGAAGCAGGTGGTGACGTACTCCCTGTGCGAACAAGAGAAGGATTCACCTGTTAGATAGGTATATCTTTGTGATGCCTTTTGAAAATGGCGGTGACCTGGTTCAAAAATGATTTGTAAAAGCTGCGTTGAAAACTGAAATAGTCTCCAGGAATCTTCGATGAAGAATTGGCCGACTTATCTTTGAAGGAGAAAGGGTATTTTAAATGCTAATTTCAATGTCAGCATATCAGATAAAGACATTGTTTGGCATTGGTGTGTCAATAGTGTTACTAAGGGCGTGTTTTCCAATACCTGTGAGGTAACTTCAGGCGTGCAGTTAGGAAACACTTCTACACGCAAAGGGTGGTAGACTTTGGAACTCTCTTCCGCAAACAGCAATTGATGTTGGGTCAATTGTTAATTTTAAATCTGAGATTGATTGCTTTTTTTTAACCAAAGGTATTAAGGGATATGGAGCAAAGGCAGGTATATGGAGTTAGGTCGCAGATCAGCCATGATCTCATTGAATGGCGGAGCAGGCTCGAGGGGGCCGAATGGCCTCCTCCTGTTCCTATGTAACTGCAGCCCCTTTATTGCCCTGCTTGTTAAGCAAATAGGCCCATTGTAAACCCTGGTTTAGGATTCGTGCTACACAGAACTACATAGAATTTTCAGCACAGAAACAGGCCATTCAGCCCAACAGATCTATGCCGGGGTTTATGCTCCACATGAGCCTCCTTCTTCCAACCTAATACAAAAGCAAAATACTGCGGATGCTGGAAATCTGAAATAAAAACAGAAAATGCTGGAACTACTCAGCAAGTCAGGCAGCATCTGTGGAGAGAGAAACAGAGTTAACGTTTCAGGTCGATGACCCTTTCGTCAGAACTGGAAAAAGCTGGAGATGGAACAGGTTTTTAAGCAAGTGCAGGGGCAGGGAAAGGGAAGGGGGGGAGGGGAGGAAAGAACAAAAGGGAAGGTCTGTGAGAGGATGGAAGGCAGGAGAGATTAAGAGACATTAAGTGAGATTAAGAGATGGTGCAAGGCAAAAGGAGATGGTAATGGGACAAGTTAAGAAACAAAAGATGGCTCTAGATGAAGTGTAAATGGCACTGGCAGAATGAAAGACAGCTGCCATGTGAGAGAGAGAAAAAAAAATGAAAAAAGATAGGGGCAGAGGTTATGGTCTGAAATTGTTGAACTCGATGTTGAGTCCTGAAGGCTGTAAAGTGTCCAATCGAAAGATGAGGTGCTATTCCTCGAGCTTACGTTGGCTTCATTGGAACAGTGTAAGAGGCCGAGGACGGTGAGGTCAGAGTGGGAGTGGAGTGGAGAATTAAAGTGACAGGCGACCAGGAGCTCGAGGTCACCCACCCTCCTCCCACCCTTACTTCATCTCACCCTATCAGCAGAACCTTCTATTCCTTTCTCCCTCATGTGCTTATCTAGCTTCCCCTTAAATGCATCTATGCGTTCGCCTCAACCACTCCTAGTGCTGTTGGGGAGGGTTTAAACTAAAATGGCAGGGGGTTGGGAACCTGTGCAGAGAGACAGAGGAAAGGGAAGCAAGGATAGAAGCAAAAGACAGGAAGGAGAAAAGCAAAAGTGGCAGTCAGAGAAATCAAGGGTGTAAATCAAACAGGGCTACAGTAAATAATAATTCTAAAAGGTCTAAGAGTGTTAAAAAAACAAGCCTGAAGGCTTTGTGTCTTAATGCGAGGAGCATTCGTAATAAGGTGGATGAATTAGCTGCGCAAATAGATGTAAACGGATATGATATAATTGGGATTACGGAGACATGGCTCCAAGGTGACCAAGGCTGGGAATTCAGCATCCAGGGGTATTCAATATTCAGGAAAGACAGGAAAAAAGGAAAAGGAGGTGTAGTAGCATTGCTGGTTAAAGAAGAGATTAACACAATAGTAAGGAAGGATATTAGCTCTGATGATGTGGAATCTGTATGGGTAGAGCTGAGAAATACCAAGGGGCAGAAAACGTTAGTGGGAGTTGTATACAGACCCCCAAACAGTAATGCTGAGGTTGGAGATGGCATTAAACGGGGAAATTAGAGATGCGTGCAATAAGGGCACAGCAGTTATCATGGGTGACTTTAATCTACATATAGATTGGGCTAACCAAATTAGTAACAATACTGTGGAGGAGGAATTCCTAGAGTGTATACGGGATGGTTTCCTGGACCAATATGTCGAGGAACCAACTAGAGATCAGGCCATCTTAGACTGGGTATTATGTAATGAGAAAGGATTAATTAGCAATCTTGTTGTGCGAGGCCCCTTGGGGACGAGCGATCATAATATGATAGAATTCTTCATTAAGATGGAGAGTGAAGTAGTTGACTCAGAGACTTGGGTCCCGGAATTTAAATAAAGGAAACTATGATGGTATGAGGCGCGAATTGGCTAGGATGGATTGGGGAACGTTACTTAAAGGGTTGACGGTGGATAGGCAATGGCAAACATTTAAAGATCGCATGGATGAACTACAGAATTTGTTCATCCCTGTTTGGCATAAAAATAAAACAAAAAAGGTGACTCAAC
The DNA here is from genome assembly GCA_030390025.1 of Squalus acanthias. NCBI lineage: Eukaryota > Metazoa > Chordata > Chondrichthyes > Squaliformes > Squalidae > Squalus > Squalus acanthias. Next base: position 20,229,052 of record CM059450.1, read on the forward strand.
CGTGGCTAACAAGGGAAATTAGGGATAGCATAAGATCTAAGGAGAGGGCATATAAATTGGCCAGAAAAAGCAGCAAACCTGAGGATTGGGAGCAGTTTAGGATTCAGCAAAGGAGGACAAAGGGATTAATTAAGAGGGGGAAAATAGAGTATGAGAGTAAGCTTGCAGGGAACATAAAAACTGACTGTAAAAGCTTCTATAGATATGTGAAGAGAAAAAGATTGGTGAAGTCAAGCGTAGGTCCCTTACAGTCAGAATCTGGGGAATTTATAATGGGGAACAAAGAAATGACAGACAATTAAATACATACTTTGGTTCTGTCTTCACAAAGGAGAACACAAATAACCTCCCAGAGATGTCGGGGAACATAGGGTCTAATGAGAGGGAAGAACTGAATGAAATCATTATTTGTAGAGAAATGGTGTTCGGGAAATTGACGGGATTGAAGGCCGATGAATCCCCAGGGCCTGATAATCTACATCCTAGGGTACTTAAGGAAGTGGCCCTAGAAATAGTAGATGCATTGCTGGTCATCTTCCAAAATTCTATAGACTCTGGAACAGTTCCCATGGATTGGAGGGTAGCTAATGTAACCCCACTATTTAAAATAGGTGGGAGAGAGAAAACGGGGAATTATAGACCAGTAAGCCTGACATCGGTAGTGGGGAAAATACTAGAGTCCATTATAAAAGATGTAATAGCAGAGCACTTGGAAAACAGTGACAGGATCGGACAAAGTCAACATGGATTTACAAAAGGTAAATCATGCTTGACTAATCTACTGGAATTTTTTGAGGATGTAACTGGTAGAATAGATAAGGGAGAACCAGTGGATGTGGTGTATTTGGACTTTCAGAAGGCTTTCGATAAGGTCCCGCATAAGAGATTAGCATGCAAAGTTAAAGCACATGGGACTGCGGGTAAGGTACTGACTTGGATAGAGAACTGGTTGGCAGAGAAGAAGCAAAGAATTGGAATAAACGGGTCTTTTTCCGAGTGGCAGGCAGTGACTAGTGGGGTACTGCAGGGATCGGTGCTAGGACCCCAGTTATTCACAATATATATTAATGATCTAGACGAGGGAACTAGATGTAATATCTCCAAGTTTGCAGATGACACAAAGCTGGGTGGGCGTGTGTGTTGTGAGGAGGATGCAGAGAAACTCCAGTATGATTTGGACAAGTTGGGTGATTGGGCAGATGCATGGCAGATGCAGTATAATGTGGATAAATGCGAGGTTATCCACTTTGGTGGCAAAAACAGGAAGGCAGATTATTACCTGAACGGCAATAGATTGGGAAAAGGGGAAGTGCAACGAGACCTGGGAGTCCTTGTGCACCAGTCGTTGAAGGTAAGCATGCAGGTGCAGCAGGCGGTTAAGAAGGCAAATGGTATGTTGGCCTTCATAGCGAGAGGATTCGAGTACAGGAGCAAGGATGTCTTGCTGCAGTTGTACAGGGCCTTGGTGAGACCACACCTTGAGTATTGTGTGCAGTTTTGGTCGCCTTATCTGAGGAGGGATGTTCTTGCCATGGAGGGAGTGCAGCGAAGATTCACTAGACTGATACCTGGGATGGCAGGAATGACGTATGAAGAGAGATTGGGTCGATTGGGCTTGTATTCGCTAGAGTTTAGAAGAATGAGAGGGGATCTCATTGAAACTTATAAAATTCTAACAGGACTAGACAGACTAGATGCAGGAAGGATGTTCCCGATGGCGGGGGAGTCCAGAACCAGGGGTCACAGTCTAAGGATAAGGGGTAAGCCATTTAGGACTGAGATGAGGAGGAATTTCTTCACCCAGAGAGTGGTGAACCTGTGGAATTCTCTACCACAGAAGGCAGTTGAGGCCAATTCATTAAATATATTCAAGAAGGAGATAGATATATTTCTTAAGGCTAAAGGGATCAAGGGATATGGGGAGAAAGCAGGGACACGGTACTGAATTTGGATGATCAGCCATGATCTCATTAAATGGCGGAGCAGGCTCGAGGGGCCGAATGGCCTACTCCTGCTCCTATCTTCTATGATTCTATGTTTCTGAAAGCGAACTCAACATTCTAACTACTTAGTGGGTAAAGAAGTGTTATTATCGCTGGCAGGACTCTCTGCTGCTTTGATACTCACTGTAGTGATACTTGATACTATCTTCAAGGAAAGTGTCTGAACTTCAGAGAGAAAAACATCCTTATGGCAGACGCAGAGGCCCTGTGCAGGATGAAGCTGGTGCATGAGCGGATGGAGCACATGCTCAAGAATGTAGCCATGGCGAAACAGGTGAGGAGGTCAGGGGTGAAGGGTCGATTTGGAGAGAGAGAGAGAGGAGGCTCAGCCTTTCATCCCCTCTTCTCTGAGACTGGATTTGACCCCCACAGGAACACAGGAACAGAAGGAGGCCATTCAGCCCCTCGAGCCTGTTCCGCCATTCAATGAGATCATGGCTGATGTGCAGCCTAACTCCATATACTCACCTTTGGCCCACATCCCTTAATACCTTTGGTTCACAAAAATCTATCCATCTCAGATTTAAAATTAACAATTGATCTAGCATCAACTGCCGTTTGCGGAAGAGATTTCCAAACTTCTACCACCCTCTGTATGTAGAAGTGTTTCCTAACTTCACTCCTGAAAGGTCTGGCTCTAACTTTTAGGCGATGTCCCCTCGTCCCAGACTCCCCAACCAGCGGAAATAGTTTCTCTCTGTCAGTTCCTCTTAATATCTTGAAAACTTTGATCAAATAACCCCCTTAACCTTCTAAAGGAGGTGCCATTTTTCAGATGAGACATTAAACTGAGGCCCAGTCTGCTCTCTCAGGTGGACGTAAAAGATCCCATGGCACTATTTTGAAGAAGAGCAGGGGAGTTCTCCCCGGTGTCCTGGCCAACATTTAACCAGCTCGATCTGTTTAAAATAGTCTTTAGCTCTACTAGCTTCTCTCAGCAAACTCTTGGAACGACACAGTCTCTTGTGGTACATAAGTAAGCCTTGTTTACAGAGCTCCGCACACCTACTGTACATATGATCAAGCAGAAAGAAAGAAAGACTTGCATTTATATAGCGCCTTTCACGACCACCGGATGTCTCAAAGCACTTTACAGCCAATGAAGTACTTCTTGAAGTGTAGTCACTGTTGTAATGTAGGAAACGCGGCAGCCAATTTGTGCACAGCAAGCTCCCACAAACAGCAATGTGATAATGACCAGATAATCTGTTTTTAGTGATGTTGATTGAGGGATAAATATTGGCCCCAGGACACCGGGGAGAACTCCCCTGCTCTTCTTTGAAATAGTGGCCATGGGATCTTTTACGTCCACCTGAGAGAGCAGACGGGGCCTCGGTTTAACGTCTGGTCCAGAAACAGCACCTCCGACAGTGCAGCACTCCCTCAGCACCGCACTGGAGTGTCAGCCTAGATTTTGGGCTAAGTCCCTGGAGTGGGACTTCGAACCCACAACCTTCTGACTCAGGTGCGAGGGTGCTACCCACTGAGCCACAGCTGATACAGATCAACAGTGATTAAAACTGAAAAATAAGATATGCACTGTTAAAGGAGAACCTGAATTAATTGTGCCCTGCACTATTGGCTCAATTGATGAGGTCTAACTCTTTTTTTCTCCAGGCACTCTTGTAATATGTCCAGTCCCCTGCACTGGCTTATTCCTGTAAAAATCTCACACCACCTGACTTAGACCATCTGTCACAGCGAGTCTTAGGATTAACCCCAACAACCCCAGTGTATCTTCGGATAATGCTTTGCATTTGTAATAAACATGATGTGCTAAATCCATCCAAGAGGTTTAAGGTTTATCCAACAGGGTTAAGAGCATCAGTAAAGGGACAAATGTAAAGGAGTTGGAAAAAATAAATTGCAACAGACCGCACATCATGAATTAAACCGGTAAAACGGAATAAAACATTACTGGCAGAGGACTGCTACATACACAGCTACTGATGAGCTTTCCAGGGCAGGCGGTCCTTGGATCAGTTCCCAAGGTGATCCGAAGCTTTGACCCCATTGAACAACTTAGAGCCACTCTGGGATACACCAATGCTGTGGAAGGAAGAAGCATGAAACGACAGGTCTCCTTGGGGCAATATAGAGTTAGACCACAACCTTGGTTAGACCACACTTAGAGCACTGTGCACAGTCCAGTCTCCATATTACAAAAAACAGAAGTAGAGGCACTGGAGAAAGGGGTCATAAATATAAGATAGTCACTAATAAATCCAATAAAGAATTCAGAAGAAACTTCTTTACCCAGGGAGTGGTGAGAATGTGGAACTCACTACCACAGGGAGTGGTTGGGGTGAATAGCATAGATGCATTTAAGGAGAAGCAAATTAGAGATGTTGTGGAGTATTTTAAACCAACACTCGACACAAGGTTTTCCGATCGATAGTCAAGTTGTCTTTATTACACCGGTGGGGAGACAGTCTGCTCTGATCTTTAGCCAGACTTCTCCAAATTGTTACAGCAAACACTACATTTTTATACATTCAAATAAGCATGGCCAGCTCATGCTAAATTCATTCCTGCAACCTGATTGAATCTTGGCCCACATGCACCTTCACTGATTGGTTATATGTCCTAAGGTAAACATGTGTAAGCTGCCTCCTCAATCATTCACTCCAACTGCTGAATGCTGATTAAAAGATACCTTGGAATGTGACCCAGATAATAAAGTTCTTACGGGCAGTTGAGATTCTAGACACCCTGTCTCCACTTAATTGCTTTTTAGCCTTCAAAGGTCAGCTACCTTGACCGCCTCTTTATGGATGTGGCCTTTCATGTTCGCCCCTGTCATTCTTACACCATTCAATGAAACTGCCAGCGATGTCAGTTTAACTCTTTCCCCACTTCAGAGAAGTAACCATATTTTCTTCAGATAGAAATTGGTGAATGTACTCTCTTTAAACTTTCCTTCCCCTTTATGTTAAGTTTAGATCATTCTTCTTCACCCTATAATGATGGTGTCCAGTTCTCCCATTCAAGTTACGCATAAACTGTATCTCTGTATCACCTTGTCGATTTCCATTTGCAAAAACTTAGGTCTCTTGCGCATCCCCGATTTTAATCGCTCCACCATTGACGGCCGTGCCTTCAGCTACTAGGCCCTGCGCTCTGGAATTCCCTCCCTAAACCTCTCCGCCTCTCTACCTCTCTCTCCACCTTAAGACGTTCCTTAAAACCTACCTCTTTGACCAAGCTTTTGGTCACCTGTCCCAATATCTCCTTATGTGGCTCGGTGTCAAATTTAGTCTGATAATCGCTCCTGTGGAGAGCCGTGGGACATTTTACTACGTAAAGGCGCTATATAAATGCAAATTCTTCTTCTTCTTCTTCAATTAATTCCGTAACCAGCAGTGTAAAATCCATCTTGATGTCTCTCTTGTGATAGAAATTCAATTGTACTTTCGTTGACTGTGCTCAAGTGATTAGCCAACTACTTCCATTAAGCAAAAGGAAATTGAAATCCATGACTGTTAACAAATGAGAGCACACAGAATTGGAGGTAACCTATTGACATGTGTGAGGAATTGGTTAGGAGGTAGGAGACAGAGAGAAGGGATAATGGGTATGTCCTCCAATTGGCAGGATGTGTCTTGTGATGACCCCCGGCGATCTGTACTGGTGTCTCAACTTTCCACTGTATTTATCAATGGCTTGGATGATGGAATAGAGAGAGCTGTATATCCAAGTTTGCTGATGACACTAAGTTAGGTGGCACAGTAAATAGTGTAGCTGGGAGCAGAAAGTTGCAAAGGGACATTGATAGATTGAGGGAGTGGGCAAAACTGTGGCAGATGGAGTTCAGTGTGGGGAAGTGTGAGGTCATCCACTCTGGACCCAAGAAAGATCGATCAGATCTAAATGGTGAGAAGCAGGAAGTGTGGAGGAGCAGAGAGATTTCGGGGTCCAACTACAGAAATCACTAAAAGCTAGTGGACAGGTACAAAAAATAATTAAAAAGGCTGCATGGAATGTTGGCCTTTATCTCAGGGGCTGGAATACAGAGGGATGGAGGTTATGATACAGTTATATAAAGCTCTGGTTGACTCAATTAGAGTACTGCATTGAGTTCTGGGCACCACACCTCAATGAGATCATGGCTGATCTGTATCTTAACTCCATCTACCCACCTTGGTTCCGTAATCCTTAGTACCCTTACTCAACAAAAATCTATCAATCTCAGTTTTGAAATTTTCAATTGACCCTCAGCCTCAACAACATTTTGGGGGAGAGAGTTCCAGATCTCCACTACCCTTTATGTGAAGAAGTGCTTCCTGACATCACCCCTGAACGGCCTGGCTCTAATTTTAAGGTTATGCCCCCCTTGTTCTGGACTCCCCCTTCACCAGAGGCAATAGTTTCTCTCTATCTGCTCCCTATCAACTCCTTTAATCATCTTAAACACTTCAATCAGATCAACCTTTAATTTTCCATGCTCGAGGGAATACAAGCCCAGTCCAGGTGACCTGGCCTCATAATTTAACCCTTTTAGCCCCAGGGTCATTCTGGTGGATCTGGGCTGCACCCCCGCCAAGGCCAGATATACCAATTGAATGGTGGAACAGGTTCAAGGGGCTGAAAGGCCTACTCCTGTTCCTATGATGTGCAGTCCCCAAAATCCAACATAAGCAGCCATGTGCAAAATGCATGTTTTCAGTGGCACTGATTGCCAAGCGAAGAGGGAACGAATGAAACAGCCAGCACCTCCTTCTGCTTACCAGTGGGTCGCCGGAGATATTGTTCACATTCCATCGGTGGATCCTGGGGTTAAGCTTCGCCAGGGCAGCTCCCTGATTTTCTCGGTTTCTCCCAGCTCTTCTACCTGAAGTTATAGCAGACCAGCGAGAGAACGGCTTTGGAAACTCTGTTTAGTAAGGACCCGACCATTATATTGTGGTGTTCTGGAGCTTAAGAGGGAGCTCCGCATACCCTGTGCTGCTCCTTTCAAGCCATAAGGTCTTATTTGCTGTGAATAATTAGAGGATATTCACTGATGCTGCAAAAAGTTTCTCTGAGACCAACAGGACCGATTTTCTCTTTTGGGTTTATTTTACTAAGAACATAAGAATTAGGAGCAGGAGTCGGTCACACGGCCCCTCGAGCCTGCTCCGCCATTCAATAGGATCATGGCTGATCTTCAACCTCAACTCCACTTTCCCCCCCGATCCCCATATCTCTTGATTCCCCTCGAGTCCAAAAATCTATCAATCTCCGCCTTGAATATACTCAACGACTGAGCCTCCACAGCCCTCTGGGGCAGAGAATTCCAAAGATTCACAACCCTCTGAGTGAAGAAATTCCTCCTCATCTCGGTCTCAAATGGCCGAGCCCTTATCCTTAGACTGTGCCCCCCCCTAGCTCTGGACTCTCCAGCCAAGGGAAGCAGCCACTCAGCATCTACCCTGTCTAGCCCTCTCAGAGTCTTAGATGTTTCAATGAGATCACAGAAATTTGCATTTGTGACACAGGGTATCTCAGAACTTTCATATGTTCTAGCAGTCCTCCCGTTGCACTGCTCATTCTGAGTTGGATGATATGTTGTTTTATAAGGACAGCAGCATCATACCAGGTTACGCACAATGTATTATTCTGCTGGTAACGCCATGTGAAGTTTTAACTATAAATACTGAGTGAGGTCAATCAAGAGTTTAATTTTTTTTTTTCCGGTTGCATGTCATACTCGAGACAAAATGTTTGGATTTCTCTCTTTTATTGAAGTCAGAGGTTGCAGATATTCTGACTCCTGCGCCAATAGGTGTTTTCTGTTGGCGGGGGAGTTTTCTCTGTGCATTCCAAATGACTGCTTTTCATTCTTTGTACTTGTTTTGAAGCGTGACACAGACATTTGCACATCTGGCAGTGTGACACCTCGCATGTGACTGACCCAGGTGCACACGATTTTTGTGACATTATTAGAGATTCTCCCATGGCATTGCTCAAGGTATGTTGGATGATGTGCGCTTTTATTCGAACGGGGTATTATACCATGCAATACTACGAAGGTGGAGCTGAGTTCCTTTAAGGCAACCGCTTTGCAGAACAGCACTGTGGGCAGCACCCTCGCCTCTGAGTCAGCAGGTTGTGGGTTCAAGCCCCACTCCAGGGACTTGAGCACATAAAGCTAGGCTGACACTCCCAGCGCAGTGCTGAGGGAGTGCTGCACTGTCGGAGGTGCCGTCTTTCGGATGAGACGTTAAACCGAGACCCCGTCTGCTCTCTCAGGTGGACGTAAAAGATCCCGTGGCACTATTTCGAAGAAGAGCAGGGGGAGTTATCCTCGGTGTCCTGGCCAATATTTATCCCTCAACCAACATCACTAAAACAGATGATCCGGTCATTATCACATTGCTGTTAGTGGGACCTTGCTGTGCATAAATTGGTTGCTGTGTTTCCTACATTACAACAGTGACTCCACTTCAAAAGTACTTCATTGGCTGTAAAGTGCTTTGAGATGTCCGGTGGTCGTGAAAGGCGCTATAGAAATGCAACTCTTTCTTTCTCTATTCAGTCTGCAAGCGTGACCCAGAGCCTGTCACTTTAATTCTCCCCTCCACTCCCACTCTGACCTCTCCGTCCTCGGCCTCTTACACTGTTCCAATGAAGCTCAATGTAAGCTCGAGGAACAGCACCTGATCTTTCGATGAAGCACTTTACAGCCTTCCGGACTCAACATCGAGTTCAACAATTTCAGACAATAACCTCTGCCCCTATTTTTTCTGACAGCAGGTGCTGATTCTGCGATTCTCATTTACACCTCTTCTAGACCCATCTTTTGTTTCTTTACTTGTCCCAGTACCATCCCCTCTTTGCCTTGCACCACCATCCCTTTTGTCATTTAATCTCTCCTGCCTTCCACCCTATCACAGACCTTCCCATTTGTTCTTTCCTCCTCTCTCCCCTTTCCCTGCCCCTGCATTTGCTTAAAATCTGTTACATCTCTAACTTTTTCCAGTTCTGACAAAAGGCCATCGACCTGAAACGTTAACTCTGTTTCCCTCTCCACAGAAGCTGCCTGGCCTGCTGAGTGTTTCCAGCATTCTCTGTTTTTATTTCAGATTTCCAGCATCCGCAGTATTTTGCTTTTGTAAAGCTTAGTTGCTGTTTGCCTACATAACGACAATGTCTGCATTTCAAAACAAATTCATTAGTTATTGATGTGCTCTGGAACATTATACGGTGCTATATAAATGCAAGTATTTTCCTTCTTCAACAGTGGCTTTTTAGCAATGATTGTAAGATCAGTCGGCTATTCTGAGTCCTGTGTCAATTTGCATCAGGGTTGCCAACTCTGGTCGGACGTATTCCTGGAGCTTTCATCACGTGACCTCCCACCTCCAACCGCCCCGCCCCCACACTCCTGCCATTGGTCGTCCGGCACATCCATCGTCATGGCGCCCCGCCTTCCAGGCCAATTGGAAAGTGAAGCGACTCTACATTGCCTGATTGGATGCTCTAGTCGCCGAGTCAAACAGCCGTTTCTTTTTTAGTCTGGTACAACTAATAAAGAAAAGTATTCCAAGAAAAAGCTTTAGAAGCACCGTGCTTTTTAATGCCAGGTCGCTCGCAGCGAGTGTCCTGGAGATCAGGCTTTCATTCCTGGAGTCTCCAGGGCAATCCTGGAGGGTTGGCAACCAATGTTCCCTCTAATGTTTTTTTGTGCGCGGTCCCTTTAAATTTGCTGCGCAGTCGTACATGCGCAGTGTCTTCCAGCGGGAACAGCTTGTGAGCGGCCTGCGCGGGACTTCCCGATTGATGCGTGGCCGCGCACCTTAGGGGGGAACATTGTTGGCAACTCTAATTTACATTCTGGCTGTTTTTATATATTTTTAAACTGTGACAGCATATGTGACACGTGAAGTGTGACAGACATGTGCTGGGCCAGTTGGATTATATACTAGTCGACCTCCATGTGGCGTTGCTCACAGTACGTTGCAGGATAGAGTGTCTCTTGGATCTGTCCATGCTACTCCTGATCACCCCCAGCACGTGCTGCACCTGTGCGGCCTCTCCCCTGCCTCACTCCGTTGATGTGTCGCCACACTCAACTGCTCGCCCAAGCTCCTGACTCTTTCCACACTCACTGCCTTCCCCGCCCGTAACACCGCCTCTGCACTGTGAATACTGTATTGTGCCCTTAAGCATTTCTATGAGACCCACAACACGCCTTCATAAAATAAAGACTCGCATTTATATAGCGCCTTTCATGGCCTCAGGATGTCCTAAAGCACTTTACAGCCAATGAAGTGCTTTTGAAGTGTAGTCACTGTTGTAATGTAGGAAACACAGCAGCCAATTTGCGCACAGCAAGCTCCCACAAACAGCAATGTGATAATGATCATTTTTTGTGATGTTGGTTGAGGGATAAATATTGGCCAGGACACCGAGGATAACTCCCCTGCTCTTCTTCAAAATAGTTGCCACGGGATCTTTTACATCCACCTGAGAGAGCAGACGGAGCCTCGGTTTAACGTCTCATCCGAAAGACGGCACCTCCGACAGTGCAGCACTCCCTCAGTACTGCACTGGAGCGTCAGCCTGGATTTTTGTGCTCAAGTCTCTGGAGTGGGACTTGAACCCACAACCTTCTGACTCAGAGGCGAGAGTGCTACCCACTGAGACAAGGCTGACACGTCACTGCTTGCCTGCACTGGGAATACTGTACTGTGCCCCTCAATATTCCAATGTGAGCTCCAACACTCCCATGCGGAGAGGAAAAATAGAACTGGGCGACTTATATCATAGCACCACCAGTGGGGGGAGGCCTGCAACTACAGGATAAAGATTCAGTATCTGAGGACCTTGCAGTGGGTGTTTACATGATGGGGAAGATGTGGCAGAATAGCACCGCCTACAGGCATCACTGGTAATTGCAGAAAATGTGGACATTTTTACAATGTGAAATCTCAGAAGAGTAAGCTTGCATAAGAGTTTTCAATGGAATGTATACCCACTATACTGAATGTAACATTTAACAGATAGAAATGAGCTCATCTGCCATGACGCTATATGCAATCAATCAGAGTACTGTTCCAAAAGGGAGGGCTGGGGTGTAAATAAAGTGACCTGATAGAGGTCTTTAAAATGATGAGGGAGTTTGATAGGGTAGACGTAGAGAAGATGTTTCCACTTGTGGGGGGACACTGAAACTAGGGGCCATAAATATATGATAGTCACTAATAAATCCAATAAGGAATTCATGAGAAACTTCTTTACCCAGAGAGTGGTGAGAATGTGGAACTCGCTACCACAGGGAGTGGTTGAGGCGAATAGCATAGAAGCCTTTAAAGGGAAGTTAGATAAACACATGAGGGAGAAAGGAATCGAAGGATGTGTTGATGGGGTGAGATGAAGAGGGGTGGGAGGAGGCTCGTGTGGAGCATAAACACCGGCACGGACCAGTTGGGCCGAATGGCCTGTTTCTGTGCTGTAAAATTCTATGGAATTCTATTTAAATTGTGGGAGGGAAGCACATTGCAAGTGAAAGAACTCGGAGAGATGTCAGAGTTCTTCCCAGAAAAGACAGACTTGCATTTCTATAGCGCCTTTCACGACCTCAGGACGTCCCAAAGCGCTTTACAGCCAATGAAGTACTTTTGAAGTGTCGTCACTGGTGTAATGTAGGAAACACGGCAGCCAAATTGCGCACAGCAAGCTCCCACAATGCGATAATGACCAGATGGACACAACAGCTGCACGGACAGCTGTGCTCTGTGAACAATCTTTGTTTTCAAATTCTCAGTACAAACAAAGGCTAACGCTACAACTATTTACTGCCAAGGTAGCTCCGACCTTTACCCCCCTCCTCCCCATGGAAGTGTTGGCCTCCCACCAGACTTACACCGGTCTGCAATATTGGAGACACATCCTAAGTGGCCAGCACATGTGGGACAATTAAATTAAACTTGCACATTTTCATTCTAATTGCACAAAGTTCTCCCAAAAAGAATGCGAACTTCCAACAGGATGCCCGTCGCGACAACAACAACTTGTATTTATATAGCGCTTTAACGTAGTAAAACGGCCCAAGGCGCTGCACAGGAGTGTTTTAAGACAAAAAATTGGACACCGATCCACATAAGGATAAATTAGGGCAGGTAACCAAAAGCTTGGTCAAAGAGGTAGGTTTTAAGGAGCGTCTTAAAGGAGGAAAGAGAGGTAGCGAGGCGGAGAGGTTTAGGCAGGGAATTCCAGAGCTTAGGGCCCAGGTAACAGAAGGCACGGCCACCAATGGTTGAGCGATTATAATCAGGGATGCTCAAGAGGGCAGAATTAGAGGAGCGCAGATATCTCGTGGGGGGGGGGGGGGGGGTGGAGCTGGAGGAGATTACAGAGATAGGAAGGGGCGAGGCCATGGAGGGATTTGAAAACAAGGATAAGAATTTTTAAATCGAGGCGCTGCTTAACCGGGAGCCAATGTAGGTCAGCGAGCACAGGGGAGATGGGCGAACGGAACTTGGAGCGAGTTAGGACACACACTCTTCCCTTTATCCTTCTCTTTGAGATGTGGCAGAGAAAGTCGAGTGTGACACTCAAAGTGCGGCAGGCAGGACATGTGTGATGGGCATACTATTTTTATATTTAGCAGATATATAGCTCGAGATAAGTGCATAGACTGAGAAGGATAGAACGGTGAAGCCATTTTAAGAAGGGAATCTACCATTTAGCAGATGGAGATTATCCAGACATTCAATCCACCTGGGTATGTTGGAGGAAGTGAATGCTGCTCCTAGATACGTGCAGAAACTGAGAGGTGTGTGCTCCCACTGTGCAGTCCTGGTCTGGGTAATCCAGTATTTAAACGGAGTGTCCCAACAAATGCCAAAACTCAGATTTCTTCATAGTGAAACCAATGTCACATTTACTCCTGTGTGTTACAACGTGGAGTCATCATCGATCGCTCATTAAGGTTTTCCATTCATTTCAGCACCAGTAATACAATTATCAGAAGCCACGGTCCCATAGCCCGCACTGCACTTTTATCCCATGACCGTTTAAAAAAAAAACTTATATAAAGCTATCAAGCTCAAGATCTGATGGTGTGTTCCTGTCAGAAAGAGCATTTCACTCCAATCTGACTCATGCAACGTTCACATTCGACAGAAAATGCAGACAATATAGGGTCGGTCGACCAGCACCTGAGTCGTTTAAGGTTGGGCTGTGGCTCATCTGGTGCAGGGTCCCAGTTAACAACCTGTCTTCCCCTTTAAGAAGCTGCTATTTCCAGCATTTCCTGGCTTTACATCAGATTTCCCCCACTATGAGAGTTCCTCTATGCATCAAAATACAGCTACATTTTAATAAAAGCCATTAGAGTATTTACATTGTGGACAGTAAACTCGTTAAAAAAAAAAATTAAAAGTAACATTTCACACTTTAATTCAGAGGCATGGCTTACAAGAAGTCTTCCTTGCTGCATTCGCTGTGGCTCAGTGGGTAGCTCTCTCGCCTCTGAGTCAAAAGGTTGTGGGTTCTAAATCGCACTCCAGAGACTTGAGCACAAAAATCTAGGCTGGCTCTCCAGTGCAGTGCTGAGGGAGTGCTGCACTGTCGGAGGTGCCGTCTTTCAGATGAGACGTTAAACCGAGGCCCTGTCCGCTCTCAGGTGGATATAAAAGATCCCATGGCACTATTTCGAAGTAGAGCAGAAGAATTCTCCCTGGTGCCCTGGCTGATATTTATCCCTCAATCAACATAACAGAAAAACAGATTATCTGGTCATTATCACATTGCTGTCTGCGGGAGCTTGCTGTGCGCAAATTGGCTGCCGCGTTTCCTACAGTGACTACACTTCAAAAAGTACTTCATTGGCTGTAAAGCGCTTTGGGACGTCCGGTGGTCGTGAAAGGCGCTGTAGAAATGCAAGTCTTTCATTTCTTTTTTCATTTAGGGGGAAGCTGGATAAGCCCAGGAGGGAGGGAGGTGATGGGGGTGAGACGGAGCAGGGGGTAGGAGGAGGCTCGGGTGGAGCCAGCACAGGCCAGTGGGGCCGAATGGCCTGCTCTGTGCTGAGACTCGATGCGATTCTCACTCACTCTCTCTCTCTCGCACTCGCCTCTTGTCCACAGGGGGAGCTCCATGTCCCCAGATCTCTCTGTGTGAGCCCAGTTGAGTTGAGGCACTGGGCTTGCAGTCCTCCAGACATGGGAACTCCTCCGAGCCAGTCACTGCCCGGGGGGGAAATAACCTGATCACAAAACCCGTCCCGTTTTTAAACAGGTAGCAAAATCAAAGAAAGAATCAGAGAGAGCTCTGAAACAGAAGGCGCAATCCTTTGAGGAAGCTGCAAGGCTGGAGCACAGATTAAAAAACGTTGCTCATTCTCTCTGGGAGGCCGGGGCAGCAGAAGCAGCTGGACTCCACTTGGTTTTTTTTTGGGGGGGGGGACTGTTTCGGATTCTGTGTCCCCAGGGGCTGAGAAATTGAGTCAAGCCTGCAATCCGGATTCAACAAAAAAAAACACCCCAAAATTATTAAAGAATGCAGAAAAAAAGTTCGGTTCAAAGTATTAACAGGCACAAGCAGAGGCTGGCTCTTGAGTTGAAAGTGTGTGTGTGTGTTTTGTCTCTCTCTCTCTCTCTCTGCCCTAGTGCTGGTTTGAGGGTCTCTCTATCTCGCTCTGTCTGGGGAGCTGGACAAGGAGCCAAGTCGCACCCTTCAGTCCCAACCACGGCCGTGTGTCCGGAGATCCCTCTCTCCCTCATCCCACACATTTTCCCTTAAAACACAAGGCAATTATTTTTTTTAAAAAGACTGGAACAAATCATCCAAGATGGCGAACGCCAAGTTACTATGTTCCCTACACACACACACACACACACACAACAAAGAAACAAATATTGCAAATGATTTTGGGGGGGGAAACAACAAGAAACAAAGTCTTAAAAGGTAAAAAAAAAGCTTAAGAAAATAAACTTCCAAGACTTGTCTATTCCCTAACCTCCTCTTGTACTGGATCTCTCACTCACTTTGTAAGGACAGTGGAGGCTCGCCTGTGAAGCTGGTGTCTCCATCGTTTTATTAGTCACTTTGCCCCCCTCGTCCCACCACATAACCCGGGGGGATTGCCAACAAATTCTCTGTAAATCCTTCAACCTGTCTTGTCTGTGCGTTCCAAATGGATCTCAGAAAACAACAAGCCGGCAGATATATATATATATATATAACAGCGATATAAAAGTCTTACTAAATGCATTTATTTAGGAATCTATTACTCCCAGCTGGTGCAAATTTCTCAAAAAAAGAGAAAGAAAAATAATACCAAGAAGCAAATGGAATTGGAAGACAGGGCTTTAGTTAAAATGAGTTGTCTCTTTAAGCTATATATAGAGTCTCAACTCGAAGCCATTATTCCGTCCCTTGTGCTTTTAGGGAGCCGGGTGAAAGAAAACCCGACCAAAAAAAAACTAGTCTTTTCTCCCCCCAATGCACCAAAGCAGATCACATCCACCCCCAAAACTGCTCTTTTTTGGGGGGTTGGGGTGGGTGGGCACCGCATTTGTGAAATGGACATGAAATTTAAGCAGAGCTAGTATCTGGAAAGACGTCATTGAGTCGATGGCGCAGGGCGCCGAGTTTCTGTGTTAGTTGGTCCGCAATCCGGCTTCACTGCGGCGAGCCGCGGGGTCGAGAGCCGGCCAGCCGGCGCGGCGGCCGTGCCCCGAGCATTGGTCCTGCCGCTGCGCTCCGCACCGGCGGGGTGGGCGGCCGCCATCCGGAGATTTTCCCGCAGAAAGCCCGATTTTTGCCACCGGCCGCCCGCTCCCCGCGCACATTTGCGCCGCTCCGCCCGCTCCCGGCCGCCGCCCGCCGCCGCTGGCCGGTGCCCGGCCGAGTCCCGGGAGTTGGCCGGCCGGGGCGGCGGCCGGCTGGCTCGGCGGGCGGCGGCAAGTGGCCCGCACCGGCCCTTTTGCAAAGTCAAGAAACACAGATGGAAGCGCAGTTCGCCATTTCTGCCTCTCCATTGCTGCCAATAGTTGATGTTCTCAATCAGGTCCGCGCATAGCTTACAAATTTCCCAGCCCCGGCGAGCACTGCTTGAAAGGGACTTTGAGCGAAGGAGCATCCAGTGTGGAGAGGCAGGAGGTGCTGAAAGAGGAAGAAAAAAAAAATCTCCTTGACCCCCAAAAAAAAGCCTTCCATTCTCAATTTTTGGAAAGCTCAGAAAGGCACCAGCCTCCCCCCCTCCCCCCTCAAAAAAAAAAACAATGACTGAGAGCTCCGCTGCGAAGCCCAAGCGGGGCAAGGCAGCGAAGAGGCCGGCCAACCACCCCAAGTACTCCGAGATGATCGTGGCGGTGGTGACGGGCGCCAGCAGCCGCAACGGCCTGTCCCGGCAGGCCATCCAGAAGCTGGTCAAGAGCCAGTACAAGCTGGCGGAGAACGCCGACAGCCAGATCAAGCTGTCGCTGGTCAAGCTGGTGACCAAGGGGGTGCTGGAGAAGACCAAGGGCATCGGCGCCTCGGGCTCCTTCAAGCTGTCGAAGGGCGAGGAGCCGAGGAAGGCGGTCAAGAAGGCCAAGAAGCCGGCCAAGAAGATCGCCTCGCCCAAGAAGGTGGCAAAGCCCAAGAAGGTAACGAAGCCCTTGGCCAAAGCCAAAAAGCCCAAAGCCAAGAAGGTGGTGAAGAAGGTGGCCACGCCCAAAAGCGCGAAGAAAGCGAAACCGGTAAAAGTGAAACCGGTGAAGAGGAAGGCGAAGACAGGGAAAGCTAGCAAACCAAAAGCGAAATCCAACGTAAAGAAATCGGCTTCCAAAAAGAAGTGAATGAATCCCATCAAATTAGTGGTCACAGAGACTTTTAGCCATTTCTGTAAATAGTTGTTTAAATTTTTTTCTATCAAATTTTGTTTGATCTTTTACGAGGAGTTAGCAAGAAAATGTAATGAGCTTTTTCATCATGAATACCAACTTAAGTAATTCTAACGTTGTTGAAATTTACTGTACTTTCTAGTAATTTTCAAGCTGATTTATGTTTTTATGTACAAAACCTGTTAATTGAGTTTAGCCATGTGAAGGAAAACAATTTTCTTATGAATCCAATTACCGTCCTTAAATTTCAAATAAAAAAAAATCAACATAATAATATTGCCTGTTGCATTCTTTCTTCAGTGGTAATTGTGCTCCTTTCTAGACTTGTGGCTTCCTTTGTTTCTAGGCTTCCTTCCATCCATGAGCTGACCAGCTGTGGCAGGGTTGGCTGAGCTGGAACTCAGTGCTGTTTCCTCTGCCTTTTTTTCGCTATCCAGGAATAGAAGAGAATGTAACCTCAAGATAGGGTTATCTTGGCTCTCGCACGGCCGAACGACCTCTTTAACAGAATTAGAGGCCTTGCATTCCTTTGTTCTCTTCCTGTGGAGGCCTGCTTGGCATAGACGCACGTCCCCTTCATGGTGCCCAGTTCTGGAAAGCAAGACTATTGGGTGGAGTTGTGGGCCATAAAAAAACTACTGGGTTGGAACAACCTAATCTGGAACTCTCTCCACCCCCTCCCAAAGGCTGTGGCTGGTCGGGGGTCAATTGAAGCTTACAAGACTGCGATCGATAGAATTGTGCTAGGTAAGGGTCTCGAGGGATGTGGAGCAAAGGCAGGTAAACGGAGAGGAGGTAGAGATCAGCCATGATCTAAATGAATGGCGGTGCAGGCTCGAAGGGCTGAATGGCCTGTTCCTGTTCCTGTGGTCCTAACCAGTCAACAAATAGCTATTGGCTAATCAGTAGGAGTGGTAGCTGGCCAATCCGCCGCAATCTTTTCCACAGGCATCATTCTTCAAGCACCTTCAAGAGGTGATCTTATTGAAACATATAAGATACTGAGGGGGCTCGACAAGGTAGATGCAGAGAGGATGTTTCCCCTCGGGAAATCTAGAACTCGGGGGCATAGTTTCAGAATAAAGGGTCGCCCTTTTAGAACTGAGATGAGGAGGAATTTCTTTTCTCAGAGGGTCGTAATTCTGTGGAATTCTCTGCCCCAGAGAGCCGTGGAGGCTGGGTCATTAAATACATTTAAGGTGGAGATGGACAGATTTTTGCAAGATAAGGGAGTGAAGGGTTATGGGGAGCGGGCAGGGAAGTGGCTTTGAGCCCGAGATCAGCCATGATCTTATTGAATGGCGGAGCAGGCTCGAGGGGCCAAGTGGCCTATTCCTGCTCCTATTTCTTATGTTCTTACATGGACTGGATTGAGAAGGTAATGTGTCGTGCAAAATGCTTCTACCTTCTACATAGAGTAAGTGGTCGGCAATGTCATCACATCTCCTGCCACACCTTGGCGATTTGGAAAATTCATTGAAAAAGACTGGGTACAGCAGTGAACTGGAACACTAGGATTCAAATCCCGCCTGACTGATGGGATGAAAGTCTCCTTTATCTGCTGGCTGTAAGGGTCCCATGTCAGATCACGTTTGCGATCTCAACTCAGTTCTGAGTGGACAATGAATCACAAATCCTCTTTTATATTCCCTCGAGTATAGAAGATTAAGGGGTGATCTAATTGAGGTGTTTAAGATGATTAAAGGATTTGATAAGGTAGATTAGAGAGAAACTATTTCCTCTGGGGGGGTGGGGGGAGTCCAGAACAAGGGGGGCACAACCTTAAAATTAGAGCCAGGCCGTTCAGGGGTGATGTCAAGAAGCACTTCTTCACACAAAGGGTGGTGGAAATCTGGAACTCTCTCCCCCAAAAAGCTGTTGAGGCTGGGGGTCAATTGAAAATGTCAAAACTGAGATTAATGGATTTTTGTTAGGTAAGGGTATTAAGGGTTATGGAACCAAGATGGAGTTACAACACAGATCGGCCGTGATCTAATTGAATGGCGGAACAGGCTTGCGGGGCTGAATGGCCTCCTCCTGCTCCTATGTAACTCAAGACTCCCTAAGTTGTCAGTCTCGCGGAGAGAAGCCACAAGATGGCTGATTGGGTGTATTTGGACTTTCAGAAGGCTTTCGATAAGGTCCCGCATAAGAGATTAGCGTGCAAAGTTCAAGCACATGGGATTGGGGGTAAGGTACTGATTTGGATAGAGAACTGGTTGGCAGACAGGAAGCAAAGAGTTGGAATAAACGGGTCTTTTTCCGAGTGGCAGGCAGTGACTAGTGGGGTACCGCAGGGATTGGTCCTAGGACCCCAGTTATTCACAATATATATTAATGATCCAGACGAGGGAACTAGATGTAATATCTCCAAGTTTGCAGATGACACAAAGCTGGGTGGGTGTGTGTGCTGTGAGGAGGATGCAGAGAAACTCCAGTATAATTTGGACAGGTTGGGTGATTGGGCAGATGCATGGCAGATGCAGTACAATGTGGATAAATGCGAGGTTATCCACTTTGGTGGCAAAAACAGGAAGACAGATTATTATCTGAATGGCAATAGATTGGGAAAAGGGGAAGTGCAACGAGACTTGGGTGTCCTTGTGCACCAGTTGCTGAAGGTAAGCATGCAGGTGCAGCAGGCGGTTAAGAAGGAAAATGGTATGTCGGCCTTCATAGCGAGAGGATTCGAGTACTGGAGCAAGGATGTCTTGCTGCAGTTGTACAGGGCCTTGGTGAGACCACACCTTGAGTATCGTGTGCAGTTTTGGTCGCCTTATCTGAGGAAGGATGTTCTTGCCATGGAGGGAGTGCAGCGAAGATTCACCAGACTGATACCTGGGATGGCAGGAATGACGTATGAAGAGAGATTGGGTCGATTAGGCTTATATTCACCAGAGTTTAGAAGAATGAGAGGGGATCTCATTGAAACTTATAAAATTCTAACAGGACTAGACAGACTAGATGCAGGAAGGATGTTCCCGATGGCAGGGGAGTCCAGAACCAGAGGTCACAGTCTAAGGATAAGGGGTAAGCCATTTAGGACAGAGATGAGGAGGAATTTCTTCACCCAGAAAGTGGTGTACCTGTGGAATTCTCTACCGCAGAAGGCAGTGGAGGTCAATTCATTAAATATATTCAAGAAGGAGTTAGATATATTTCGTAAGGCTAAAGGGATCAAGGGATATGGGGAGAAAGCAGGGACAGGGTACTGAATTTGGATGATCAGCCCATGATCTCATCGAATGGCGGAGCAGGCTCGAGGGGCCGAATGGCCTACCCCTGCTCCTATCTTCTATGTTTCTATGTTTGGGAAGGTGGAAGAATATCACGCTAATGCAGAAGGAATGCTTCTGAGATTGGGGCTGAGGCATGTTCTCAGGGCGGAGTAGAGGGAACTTTACCCTGCATTTAACTGAGCTATACCTGACCTGGGAATGCTTGATGCTGAAACTGGGTGTCTGAACTGGAAAAAGTATTCCATTTACCAGTGTTAACACCTTTCACCTTGAAACATAGAAACATAGAAAAATAGGAGCAGGAGTAGGCCATTCGGCCCTTCGAGCCTGCTCCGCCATTCAATATGATCATGGCTGATTCTCTATCTCAATACCATATTCCCGCTCTCTCCCCATACCCCTTGATGCCTTTTGTGTCTAGAAATCTATCTATCTCCTTCTTAAATATATTCAGTGACTTGGCCTCCACAGCCTTCTGTGGTAGAGAATTCCACAGATTCACCACCCTCTGAGTGAAGAAATTTCTCCTCATCTCAGTCCTAAATGTCCTACCCCGTATCCTGAGACTGTGACCCCTCGTTCTAGACCCTCCAGCCAGGGGGAAACATCCTCCCTCCATCCAGTCTGTCGAGCCCTGTCAGAATTTTATACGTTTCAATGAGATCCCCTCTCATTCTTCTAAACTCTAGTGAATACAGGCCTAGTCGACCCAATCTCTCCTCATACGACAGTCCTGCCATCCCAGGAATCAGCCTGGTGAACCTTCGCTGCACTCCCTCTATGGCAAGTATATCCTTTCTTAGGTAAGGAGACCAAAACTGCACACAGTACTCCAGGTGTGGTCTCACCAAGGCCCTGTACAACTGTAGTAAGACATCCTTGCTCCTGTAATCAAATCCTCAAATTGAGGAGTACAAATATTCATGGCAACAAAAAAGGTACTGCAATAGAAATGTACGGCATTGCATCGGTTAAGGTGCACGCTTGCAATGTGAATTTGCTGGTGGGGCCTGAAAGTGATCATGCTTGAGCATGATGTTTCTGGAACGTTACCTACCTAAAAAAAAAACCCTAATAAGGTGGTGATGCTCTTTAAAGATTATCGAATTGAATTAAAGATCTTGAATGCTTTTGTAAACAATGCATTGGCATTGCTGATCGCCTTCTGCTGGAGAGTGTGAAGCTGCTCCCCAGTAATGTTCATCAATACCTGATTTTTAAAAGAGAGAATTGACAGGTGCAACCCCTCTCTCCCATGCCATCGCTGGGGCGCAGGTTTACACCTGGGATTTCCCATTCTGCCCCTTTCCAATTTGCACATCAGCAGCTTATTCTCCAGGCCTGGGAACTGTGTGTGGCACAGGGAGAGATTAGAAAGGGGAATTGTTGTTTGACGCGCAACAAAGTGGGGAGGGGGGGGGGGTGGGGGGGCTGACCTACATTGGCTCCCAGTCCAGCAACGCCTCAATTTTAAAATTCTCATCCTTGTGTTCAAATCCCTCGCCCCCCCCCTCCCTATCTCTGTAACCTTCAGCCCTACAACCCTCCGAGATCTCTGCGCTCCTCTAATTCTGGCCTCTTGCGCATCCCCAAATTTCTTTGCTCCACCGTTGGCGGCCGTGCCTTCAGCTGCCTGGGATCCTAAGCTCTGGAATTCCCTCCCTAAGCCTCTCCACCTCTGTACCGCTCACCCATCCTTTAAGACGCCCCTTTAAACCTCTTTGACCCCTGCCCCACTGTCTCTTTATGTGGCTCGGTGTCAAAATTTAATTTGATAACGCTCCTGGTGAAGCACCTTGTGATGTTTTACTACCTTAAAGGCGCTATATAAATGCAAGTTGTTGTTGTTGGTGGGGGTGAGGTGCTGCCCCACGAGGAGGGAGGAAGGATTCCACCTGGCGACACTCACACAGAGTTGCAAGCGGATGGTTCAACCGTGACATTGAAAGAGAATTAGCAACAAGGATCCTATCCAGTACTAGGCCATGGGGTCGAGTGAGGTATGTGTATGGGTGGAGAATAACTTATTAAAATCTTGGAAATATATCAGCCGTTCCTTCATCGTCGCTGGGTCAAAATCCTGGAACTCCCTCCCTAACAGCATTGTGGGAGCACCTTCACCACACGGACTGCAGTGGTTCAAGAAGGGCAGCTCACCACCACCTTCTCAAGGGCAATTAGGGATGGGCAATAAATGCTGGCCTTGCCAGAGACGCCCAGATCCCAGGAGCGAATAACAAAAAAAAACTCGGGGAAATGTAGATTGTTTAAAAATGAACTCTTGAGGGTGTCTCTCAGTGATGTGCTTGACGTGTATTTATCTTGGGCAAGCCATCTGAAGCTTTGAAATGATCGAATCTAGTTTTACCGGCTTCTGAAAACTACACACACAAGTCTTTGAAGGAGGCAGGACAAGTTGAGTAGGCTGTTAAAAAAGCATACGGGACCCTGTGCTTTATAAATAGAGGAATAGAGTACAAAAGTAAGGACGTTATGCTAAACCTTTATAAACCTTTAGGCCTCAGTTGGAAGGTTGTGTCCAATTCTGGGCGCCGCACTTTAGAAAGGATCTCTGGGTCTTGGAGAGGGTGCAGAGGAGGTTTAGAATGGTATCAGGGACGAGGGACTTCAGTTATGTGGAGAGACGTGAGGAGCTGGGGTTGCTCTCCTTAGAGCAGAGATGGTTAAGGGAAGACTTAATAGAGGTGTTCAAAATTCTGAGGGGTTTTGATAGAGCAGATAGGAAAAAACTAGCAGAAGGGTCGGTAACCAAAGGACACAGATTTAAGGTAATTGGCAAAAGAAGCAGAGGGGAGATGAGGAGATATTTTTTAACGCAGCGAGTTGTTGTGATCTGGAATGCGCTGCCTGAAAGGGCGGTGGAAGCAGATTCAATAGTAACTCTCAAATGTGAGAAGTCGCACAACACCAGGTTATAGTCCAACAGCTTTATTTGAAATCACAAGCTTTCACCTGACGAAGGAGCAGCGCTCGGAAAGCTTGTGATTTCAAATAAAGCTGTTGGACTATAACCTGGCGTTGTGCGACTTCTCACGTTTGTCCACCCCAGTCCAACACCGGCATCTCCACATCATGGCAACTTTCAAATGGGAATTGGATAAATACTTGAAGGGGAAAAAATTTGCAGGGCTGTGGGGAAAGAGTAGGGGGGAGTGGGACTAACTGGAGAGCTCTTTCAAAGAGCCGGCACAGGCACGATGGGCCGAATGGCCTCCTTCTGTGCTGTATGATTCTAAGAGCTAAACATCACCAACATCTTGTATTTTTATAGCACTTTTAACACAGTGAATGTCCCAAAGTGCTTCACGCAGGGAGGAACAGACACCAAGCAGTGTTAGGGGCAGATAAGTGAAAACATGGTCAAAAAGATAGATTTCGAAACAGTGAGAAAGTCAGCAAGGATCAGAGAGTTCTATACTTGTCATCAAGTTAAGATATGGGTGATCCCTTCTTTAATAATGATTATGAAAATGCGTCTCTCGCCCAGAATTTCCATATTGATTTTTCTGACATAGAATCAAAGAATGATGCAGGATAAGAGTTCTGAGGGACAGGATAAATCTTCATTTAGAAAGACACACATTAATCAAGGACAGTCAGCATGGATTTGTTAAGGGAAGGTTGTGTCTGACTAACTTGATTTAATTTTTTGAGGAAGTAACAAGGAGGGTTGATGAGGGTAGTGTATTTGATGTAGTGTATATGGATTTTAGCAAGGCTTTTGATAAGGTCCCACATGGCAGGCTGGTCATGAAAGTGAAAGCTCATGGGATCCAGGGCAAAGTGGCAAGTTGGATTCAAAATTGGCTCAGAGGCAGGAAGCCAGGGTAATGGTTGATGGGTATTTTTGTGACTGGAAGGCTGTTTCAAGTGGGGTACCGCAGGGCTCAGTACTGGGTCCTTTGCTTTTTGTGGTATATATCAATGATTTAGACTTGAATGTAGGGGGTATGATTAAGAAGTTTGTAGATGATACTAAAATCGGCTGTGTGGTTGATAATGAAGAAGAAAGCTGTAGACTGCAGGAAGATATCAATGAACTGGTCAGGTGGGCAGAACAGTGGCAAATGGAATTCAATCCGGAGAAGTGTGAGGTAATGCATTTGGGGAGGGCTAACAAGGCAAGGGAATACACATTAAATGGTAGGACACTGAGAAGTGTAGAGGAACAAAGGGACCTTGGCGTGCAGGTCCACAGATCCCTGAAGGTAGCAGGCCAAGTAGATAAGGTGGTTAAGAAGACATATGGGATACTTGCCATTATTAGCTGAGGCATAGAATACAACAGCATAGAAGCATAGAAGATAGGAGCAGGAGTAGGCCATTCGGCCCCTTGAGCCTGCTCCGCCATTTAATGAGATCATGGCTGATCATCTAGGCCCCTCATAATTACTAGTTAGGCCACAGCTAGAGTACTGCGTGCAGTTCTGGTCTCCACATTACAGGAAAGATGTGATTGCACTAGAGAGGATACAGAGGAGATTTACGAGGATGTTGCCTGGACTGGAGAATTTTAGCTATGAGGAAAGATTGGATAGGCTGGGTTTGTTTTCTTTGGAACAGAGGAGGATGAGGGGAGACTTAATTGAGGTGTATAAAATTATGAGGAGCCTAGATAGAGTGGATAGGAAGGACCTATTTCCCTTAGCAGAGAGGTCAATAACCAGGGGCATAGATTTAAAGTGATTGGTAGGAGGTTTAGAGGGGATTTGAGGGGAAATTTCTTCACCTAGAGGGTGGTGGGGGTCTGGAACTCACTGCCTGAAAGGGTGGTGGAGGCAGAAACCCTCATCACATTTAAAAAGTGCTTGGATGTGCACTTGAAGTGCCGTAACCTACAGGGCTATGGACCAAGAGCGGGGAAGTGGGATTAGGCTGGATAGCTCTTTGTCGGCCGGCGCGGACACGATGGGCCGAAATGGCCTCTTTCCGTGCTATAAATTGCTATGATTCTATGATTCTAGGAGGCCATTCGGCCCATCGTGCCTGTGACGACTCTTTGAAAGAGCTATCCAATTAGTCCATTCCCTTGTCATTTCCCCATAGTCCTGAAAAATTTCCCCATCAAGTATATTCCCAATTCCTTTTTGAAAGTTACTGTTGAATCTGCTTTCACCACGCTTTCAGGTACCGTATTACAGACCATAACAACTCACTGCATAAAACAATTTCTCCTCATCTCACCTCTTTTGCCAATTACCTTAAATCTGGGTCACCTAGTTACCAACCCTTCTGCCAGTGGAAACAGTTTCTCCTTATTTCCTCTATCAAAACTCTTCATGATTTTGAACACCTCTATTACATCTCCCCATAACCTTCTCTGCTCTAAGGGGAACGACCCCAGCTTCTCCAGTTTATCCACATAACTGCAGTCCCTCATCCCTGGTACCATTCCAGTAAATATTTTCTGCACCTTCTCTGAGGCCTTGACATCCTTCCTAAAGTGTGGTGCCCAGAATTGGACACAAGACTCCAGCTGATCCTAACCAGTGATTTGTAAAGGTTTGGCATAATTTAATTGCTTTTGTACTCTATGGGCTGGATTTTATCAATGGGGACGTGATGGAGGCGGGACTTCCACTTTTTGGGTTGTAGTCCCGCCTCCATCGACTTGTGGCCAACCCACTGTATTTTCCCTTGATTGACCTTGTTAAGCCCGCCCAGCGGGCTTAGCAGGCCAATCAAGGGTCCCTTGGATACAGGTGACGTCAGCCATTGTAATTTCATCTGTCAAGAGCTTTTGACAGATGAAATTTCAGCGTTTGACAGCTTTGTGAAGCTGTCAAACGCTGACAATATGATTTCTAACGTGAGTCCCTGTACTTAGACTCAGTTAGAAATCAATCCAGCACAGAAAGCAGAGACTGCAGCTTTTGACAGCTCCGCGGCCATTCTGCTTTCTGTGCCGGTGAGCTGAGGGACTCCCGAGAACTGAAGGAAGGAAGCCTGCAGGACAAAGTTAAGGTAAGTACAAGTTCTTAAAACACTTTACACACACCAAACACACTTACCTCTGCACTCATGCACCAATCACTCACCTGCACACCGGGCATCTCGACCCCTCCACACCCTCCAGACCGACGGTCCACCTCGCTAAATCGGCGTGGTTTGGACCTGTCGGGAAGCCCACACTTCAGGACCAAAAATAGGGATTAGGCAAAAAACTGCCTGTTAACTACCTGTTAACAGGCAGTTTATTGGCACTAATCCCCTTCCCGCCTCGGGGAGGCGGGTCCCAGCACAGGTCGGGTACCCGCCGCCAGAGAAACTGGCATGGAGGCGGGTTGGGGGCGGGATGGGTTCGGGACCCCCGAATCTGCTATTATAACCCCCCACACGCCTCCAAACCCGCCTCCACGGGTCAATGAAAATTCTGCCCTATAACTCAGTTATATAAAGCCAAGGATCCCATATGCTTTTTTAACAGCCTAATCAACTTGTCCTGCCACCTTCAAAGATTTGTGTACATACATCCCCAGGTCTCTCTGTTCCTGCACCCCATTTAAAATTGTACCATTTAGTTTATACTGCCTCTCCTAATTTTTCCTAGCAAAATGCATCACTTCACACTTCTCTACGTTAAGTTGAATCTGCCATGTGTCTGCCCATTTCACCAGTCTGTCTATGTCTGTTACTATCCGCCTCGTTGTTTGTTACATTTCTGAGTTTCGTGTCATCTGCAAACGTTGAAACTATGCCCTGTATAGCCAAGTCCGGGCCATTAATATATATCAAAAAGAGCAGCGGTCCCAATACCAACCCCTGGGGGACACCACTGTATACCTCCCTGCAGTCTGAAAAACAACCATTCACCACTACACTCTGCTTTCTGTCCCTCAGCCAATTTCATATCACATGGGCTTTCATTTTGCTAACAAGTCTATTATGTGGCACTTTATCAAATGCCTTTTGTAAGTCCAGATACACAACATCACCCGCACTACCCTCATCCACCCTCTCCGTTACTTCATCAAAGAACTCAATCAAGTTTGCCTTTAACAAATCCATTTATTAACCCATATTTTTACAAGTGACAATTCATTTTGTCTTGGTTCATTGGCCTAGAAATTCAGGTGGTTTGCGCCACCCGTTGCCGCCATAAAATGGCGGAAAAACCCGGCAGCCGGCGCTCCTCCGCCAGCTGGTGGTGTGTCCCGCCGCGGCCGCCATTGTCGGTGAAAGTACTTTAAGGAGTTGGAGCGTGACGTCAAGTGGCGCGCAACGCCGAATTTGACGGCAGCTCATCCATTGTGGAATTCGCCGCTCCGTTGCCGCCCGCTCTAAATCACGCCAGTGCGTGCTGCCGCCTAAAGGCATTTCAGCGGTGTTAGCGGCCACGAGGAGTCTGGCAGGGCTTGGCAGATTGTAGGCGAGGGTGGAGGCTGACGAGTGGAAAACACCTCAGGTGGACGCCGGAACTTCAAACGCCTCCTTTGCCGAGGATCTTCCTTTAAAACTTTCCTTTTTTTGCCGGTCAATGGTGGCGTGGGCGGGGAGATGGGGGGGGGTGCATTTTCTGGCAGCTTTCCGGGAGGCCTGCAGTGTTTGTGGGTCAGTGAACCAATGGGTGAGCTCCACTGCAATGTTTGAAAGATCATCTCTGATAAAGATCTCTTTTACCTTTATGATAGCGTCACCAGAACGTCACCCCCTGGCAAATCTGGACTCAACTGCTTAAGATTTTAAGGAATTGTAAATAATTTATTCAAAATTCCATAACCAATTATTTATCAAATAATTATTTTGTGTTGAGGATGCACTAAAAGCTGGCACGATTACTGCACATTTAAACACTTTCAAGAGTAACCATTAGTGTTCGGGAGAACGCAGATACATTCATTTCATAAACGATTCAAATATCCACAAATATCGGGAGGCAGCTAATATTTTTGGAGCACGAGCGGCCACTGTTTGTGTCGCTCCTTTCTTCCCCGTTCCCCGCGCTGCAAGCGGGAGCCAGACGCGACCTTGGGCCTCCTTCTGAAATTAGCGCTGCAGAGAGCGCGTTACACGAGAAAAATCACCGCCACGCCGCTGTGATCGAGCAGGCTGTACCAAGAAGCCGGTGCTGCCCGCGCTCTCTCGGCCGGCGGCCCGTTTTCCTCGGCCGCCGATGGTTACCGGCAGGTTTCCAGCGTTCTCCCAGTTTCTAGGCCGTTGTCTCCGACTGTTGCCCCACCACCGACCTCCTGCAGTAACTTTGACCGGAAGCTGAGCAATCAACTGGTGACCCCCATTTCTCCAGGGTTTCTGCCACGGATTGTGCAGCAGGAGATCCGCCCGGGTCCCAAGCTCTGGAATTCCCTCCCCCTAAACCTCTCCGCCTCTCTCTCCTCCTTTAAGACGCTCCTTAAAACCTACCTCTTTGACCAAGCTTTTGGTCATCTGTCCTAATATCTCCTTATGTGGCTCGGTGTCAAATGTTGTTTGGTAATCGCTCCTGTGAAACCCCTTGGGACGTTTTACTATGTTAAAGGCACTCTATAAAGGCAAATAGTTGAGATCGGGGAAGTCCCATGGAAATTTTACCCCTTTATTTCTGAGCCATGCAAGATTAGAAAAGTCCCAGGTTGGTTCCCTGCTCTGTGGTAACTTTGCTGATCTGTGCTCTTTCATTGGTCTCAGTACCCTGGGTTTTGGAGGCAAAATCATTAAGGGTTCCTCCTCCTGATCTCTGTGCAGTAAATCTTACTAGAAATAACCATTTCTGGATTCCAGGTGGAGATGAGGAGAATTTTTTTTACTCAAGCAATTGTTGCGATCTGGAACGCGCTGCCTGAAAGGGTGGTGGAAGCAGATTCAATCGTAACTTTCAGAAGGGAATAGGATAAATACTGGAAGGGGAGAAATAACAGGTATTGGAGAAAGGGCAGGGGAGTGTGAATAATTGGATCGCTCTTTCAAAGAGCCGGCACAGGCACGATGGGTCGAATGGCCTTCTTCTGTGCTGTATCATTCTATGACAGAATTGGGCTCAGCCTTTTGTCATATCATGTCAGCTGTGGCTCAGTGGGTAGCACCCTCTGCCTCTGAGTCAGAAGGTTGTGAGTTCAAGCCCCACTCCAGAGACTTGAGCGCAATAAATCCAGCCCTGACACTCCAGTGCAGTGCTGAGGGAGTGCTGCACTGTCGGAGGTGCCGTCTTTTAGATGAGGCGTTAAACCAAGGCCCTCTCTCAGGTGAACGTAAAAGATCCCATGGCACTATTTCGAAGAAGAGCAGGGGAGATATCCCTGGTGTCCTGGCCAATATTTATCCCTCAATCAACATCACTAAAACAGACTATCTAGTCATTATCACATTGCTGTTTGTGGGAGCTTGCTGTGCACAAATTGGCTGCTGTGTTTCCCACATTACAATAGTGACGACACTCTAAAAGTACTTCATTGGCTGTGAAGTGCTTTGGGACGTCCTGAGGTTGTGAAAGGCGCTATAGAAATGCAAGTCTTTCTTCTGATATATATGATAAGGGCTATGTATGATCATGAATACCGGCAACGGGCCAGGTATTGGAGGGAAAACATATCCAGCGATGGAGTTAACACCTTCAGGAACAGACGAGAGCGAGTGAGGAAAATCATGGGCCAGGTTGTTGTCACAGAGTAGGGTCAGTATCTGTAAGTGACTTCTTAGTACAAGCCGCCTATAATTAAAGAATACCTAGAAATTACAGCACAGAAACAGGCCATTCGGCCCAACTGGTCTGTGCCGGTGTTTCTGCTCATGTTCATTACACGGAGGTAAATTGCATTCCATGTAACGACTTTGATAATCTACCTGGCCCACAGTTGCCACCTGCTAAATGTGCCTATGAAAACAATTAGGCTCCATGGATAAAAACATAGTACACAAGGTAGTCCCGAGGGACCATTCTGCAGCTTGTTTTTTTGGTTTCGAAAAGGTAATGTGTTTTCCAGACAAAGAGGTGATGAAAAGTGTCTTTTTATTTAACGTGAATTCAATAAAGAGTAACATTCTTTATATACGTATACCGCAATAAGATCGGTTCACTGCTGCACATACCTGGAGAAAATGTAATGCGCGCTTAAAGTTGGGCTTTGCGAGAAGGCATTACAACAACAACGATGTGCATTTATATAGCACCTTTAACATGGTAAAACATCCCAAGGCCCTTCACAGGAGCGTTATCGAACAAAAATTTGACACCGGACCTCATAAGGAGATATTAGGACAGGTGCCAAAAGCTTGGCCAAAGAGCTAGGTTTTAAGGAGCATCTTAAAGGAGGACAGAGAGGTTTAGGGAGGGAATTCCAGAGCTTAGGACCTAGGCAGCTGAAGGCACGGCCGCCAATGGTGGAGAGATGAATATCATGGTCGCGCAAGAGGCCAGAATTGGAGGAGTGCAAAGATCTCGGAGGGTTGTGGGGCTGGAGGAGATTACAGAGATAGGGAGGGGCGAGGGCCATGGAGAGATTTGAAAACAAGGATGAGAATTTGAAAATCAAGGTGTTGCCAGACAATGTAGATCAGTGAGAAGGACAGAGGTGATGGGTGAACGGGACTTGGTACGAGTTAGGAGACTGGCAGCAGAGTTTTGGATGAGCTCAAGTTTATGGAGGGTGCAAGGTGCGAGCCGGCCAGGAGAGCGTTGGAAAGATTCTCTCACTGGGCAGCCTATGAGAGGAGAGACACATCAGGCTCACTGAAACTTGGAAATGCCCAACGATTTCACCAGGCTAGGCCTCAGAGAACTCAAAGGAGGTCTGATAGGTGACTTCTATGAGTATTTGGAGGAGGCTGGCACATACAGAGACAGTTAAATGGAATTGCATAGAAATTGTAACTCAGAAACAAGCCATTCGGCCCAACCAGCCCACGTTGGTGTATATCCTCCACACGAGCATTAGCCCCAACCCCATGTGCCTACCTTGATCTGATATCTCTTTACCCTCTTCCCATCAACCACCTATCTAAACTATTCTAAAATAATGACATGGTCTCTGCTTCAATCACGAACTCAGGTTGTGCGTTCCACAGCCTCATATCAGATTGACAAGTGCATCCAAATTTCTCAACTAACTCTGTCTAGGAAACTTGCATATTGTGATGCAAGAACATAACACCATATAAGATAAGAAACATATAAGATTCTGAGGGGGATTGACAGGGTGGATGCGGAGAGGATGTTTCCCCTCGTGGGGAATCTAGAACTAGGGGGCATAGTTTCAGAATAAGGGGTCGCCCATTTAAGACGGTGATGAGGAGGAATTTCTTCTCTCAGAGGGTCGTGAATCTTTGGAATTCTCTACCCCGGAGAGCCGTGGAGGCGGAGTCATTGAATATATTCAAGGCGGAGATTGACAGACATTTGAGCTACAGGGGAGTCAAGGGTTATGGGGAGAGAGCGGGAAAGTGGAGTTGAGGCCAAGATTGGATCAGCCATGATCTTATTGAATGGCCAATTGGCCTACTCCTGCTCCTGTTTCCTTATGTTCTTATGTACCACAGTGCATATGGTGGAATCCAGTCTACACAGCATGACTTATATCTCCATGAGTCTTTGGGATGCCCTATATTTCTTGCTGTGACACTGTGTGGGGTTGAAGGAATACCTAGCCTCATGTGTGCATCTGTTCCTGATTTTGCAAGCTGACCTTATGGTCCACCAAGTGAAGCAGTGTCTTCCAGTGCTGGGGGAGGCGAGATGTTCTAGGTGTTGACCTTTCATCAGAACATAGTTCTGTTATATAGAATTCCATAGAATGTACAGCACAGAAAGAGGCCATTCGGCCCAACTGGTCCATGCCGGTGTTTATGCTCCACACGAGCCTCCTCCCAGCTCTCTTCATCTAACCCCATCAACATATCCTTCTATTCCTTTCTCCCTCATATGTTTATCTAGCTTCCCCTTAAATGCATCTATGCTATTCGCCTCAACCACTCCCTGTGGTAGCGAGTTCCACATTCTAACCACACTCTGGGTAAAGGAATTTCTCCTGAATTCCCTATTGGATTTATTAGTGACTATCTTATATTTGTGATCCCTAGTTCTGGTCTCCCCCACAAGTGGAAACATCTTCTCTACATCTACCCTATCGAACCCCTTCATAATGTTAAAGTCCTCCGTCAGGTCACCCCTCAGCCTTCTCTTTTCTAGAGAAAAGAGCCCCAGTTGGTTAAATCTTTCCTGATAGTTATAACCTCTCTGTTCTGGTATCATCCTTGTAAATCTATTTTTGCACCCTCTCCAGTGCCTGTATATCCTTTTTATAATATGGAGACCAGCACTGTACACAGTTCTCCAAGTGTGGGCTAACCAGGGTTCGATATAAGTTTAACTGCTTTTCAATTCTACCCCTCTGGAAATGAACCCCAGTGCTTTGTTTGCTTTTATTTGTGGCCTTATTAACCTATGTCGCTACTTTCAGCGATTGGTGTGTCTCTGCCCCCAGATCGCTTTGCTCCTCTACCCCATTTAGACTCTTACAGTTTTCCATAGAGTACGCAGGGGGTGGTGTCAGTCCCTTTGATGTTTACTTGATTTTTTTAATCTTGTGAGACTGATGTGCCCTTGCGTGTTTCCAGCATTTGAATTTTCCTTTTAAACCTGCATTTTCAGAATTTCTGGAGGAGAAATTGCACCTTAGATCGGGATGAATTTCAGGCCAGCGGTGTCCTGTATCCAATCTTCCCCCGGAAGTGCGGCGCGTGCCAAACTAGCCAAATTATGATCGGAAACTTGATCTCTTTAGCTCTGTAAGACATATTGCATCTTAATTTAGAACTCAACAGATGTTGGTCGAGAAAAAGGTCACTTTTGTGCCAAACCAGCGACTTCCAAGGGTCCTTGAATATGCTAATCAGGGGCCAAATTTGCTATAAACTGGCTCCGCCCGGTTTCAGCAGGTCTGCAGCAGCTCTTAAAGTGACCACTGGAGGCCTCCGAGAAAAAGTAAGCAAATTTATTTTTACTGAAGTTATTGTGGAGCCAGGAGGAGCAGGAACACGATGAAGCACTGCTGACTGGGGCTGAACGTCTATCGTTCGCCTCACACCCGCTCTCCCGCAGGACTTACCCGTGCACCAGCTCGAGGTCCGAGCCGAACAGTTTTACAAAAGCCCTGACCGGCGGCTGTGGCTTGTTGTTTTCACGTTGATGAGGCCCGAGGTCCAATTCTCAGCAGACCTCAGGTCGATGTCTTCAGGCTTGCGTTCCAGGTGTGCATTCCAAGCATGTGATCCAGGAGTGCATTCCAGGTGTGCGTTTCAGGAGTGCACACCAGGCGTGCGTTCCAGGCGTGCATTCCAGACGTGCGCTCCAGGAGTGCGTTCCAGGATTGCATTCCAGGTGTGCATTCCAGGTGTGCATTCCAGGCGTGCGTTCCAGGTGTGCTGTCCAGGAGTGCGTTGCAGGCGTGCGTTCCAGGAGTGCGTTCCAGGTGTGCGTTCCAGGCCTGCATTCCAGGAGTGCGTTCCAGGTGTGCGTTCCAGGAGTGTGTTCCAGGAGTGTGTTCTAGGAGTGTGTTACAGGAGTGTGTTCCGGGAGTGTGTTCTGGGAGTGTGTTCCAGGAGTGTGTTCCGGGAGTGTGTTCTGGGAGTGTGTTCCGGGAGTGTGTTCCAGGAGTGTGTTCCAGGAGTGTGTTCCAGGAGTGTGTTCCAGGAGTGTGTTCCAGGAGTGTGTTCTAGGAGTGTGTTCTAGGAGTGTGTTCCAGGAGTGTGTTCCAGGAGTGTGTTCCAGGAGTGTGTTCCAGGAGTGTGTTCTAGGAGTGTGTTCCAGGAGTGTGTTCTAGGAGTGGGTTCCAGGAGTGTGTTCAAGGAGTGTGTTCCAGGAGTGTGTTCTAGGAGTGTGTTCCAGGAGTGTGCTCTCGGAGTGTGTTCTAGGAGTTTGTTCTAGGAGTGTGTTCCAGGAGTGTGTTCCAGGAGTGTGTTCTAGGAGTGTGTTCCAAGAGTGTGTTCTAGGAGTGTGTTCTAGGAGTGTGTTCCACGAGTGTGTTCTAGGAGTGTGTTCCAGGAGTGTGTTCCAGGAGTGTGTTCTAGGAGTGTGTTCTAGGAGTGTGTTCCAGGAGTGTGTTCCAGGAGTGTGTTCTGGAGTGTGTTCCAGGAGTGTGTTCTAGGAGTGTGTTCTAGGAGCGTGTTCCAGGAGTGTGTTCTAGGAGTGTGTTCTAGGAGTGTGTTCTAGGAGTGTGTTCCAGGAGTTTGTTCTAGGAGTGTGTTCTAGGAGTGTGTTCCAGGAGTGTGTTCTAGGAGTGTGTTCTAGGAGTGTGTTCCAGGAGTGTGTTCTAGGAGTGTGTTCCAGGAGTGTGTTCTAGGAGTGTGTTCCAGGAGTGTGTTCTAGGAGTGTGTTCTAGGAGTGTGTTCCAGGAGTGTGTTCTAGGATTGTGTTCCAGGAGTGAGTTCTAGGAGTGTGTTCCAGGAGTGTGTTCCAGGAGTGTGTTCCAGCAGTGTGTTCCAGGAGTGTGTTCCAGGAGTGTGTTCCAGGAGTGTGTTCTCGGAGTGTGTTCTAGGAGTGTGTTCTAGGAGTGTGTTCTCGGAGTGTGTTCTAGGAGTGTGTTCCAGGAGTGTGTTCTAGGAGTGCGTTCCAGGAGTGTGTTCCAGGAGTGTGTTCCAGGAGTGTGTTCTAGGAGTGTGTTCTAGGGGTTTTGTTCTAGGAGTGTGTTCCAGGAGTGTGTACCAGGAGTGTGTTCTAGGAGTGTGTTCTAGGAGTGTGTTCCAGGAGTGTATTCTAGGAGTGTGTTCCAGGAGTGTGTTCTAGGAGTGTGTTCTAGGAGTGTGTTCCAGGAGTGTGTTCCAGAAGTGTGTTCTAGGAGTGTGTTCTAGGAATGTGTTCCAGGAGTGTGTTCCAGGAGTGTGTTCCAGGAGTGTGTTCCAGGAGTGTGTTCCAGAAGTGTGTTCTAGGAGTGTGTTCTAGGAATGTGTTCCAGGAGTGTGTTCCAGGAGTGTGTTCCAGGACTGTGTTCCAGGAGTGTGTTCTAGGAGTGTGTTCCAGGAGTGTGTTCTGGGAGTGTGTTCCAGGAGTGTGTTCCAGGAGTGTGTTCTAGGAGTGTGTTCCAGGAGTGTGTTCTAGGAGTGTGTTCCAGGAGTGTGTTCCAGGAGTGTGTTCTAGGAGTGTGTTCCAGGAGTGTGTTGCAGGAGTGTGTTCCAGGAGTGTGTTCCAGGAGTGTGTTCTAGGAGTGTGTTCCAGGAGTGTGTTCTAGGAGTGTGTTCGAGGAGTGTGTTCCAGGAGTGTGTTCTAGGAGTGTGTTCCAGGAGTGTGTTCTAGGAGTGTGTTCCAGGAGTGTGTTCTAGGAGTGTGTTCTAGGAGTGTGTTCTAGGAGTGTGTTCCAGGAGTGTGTTCCAGGAGTGTGTTCTAGGAGTGTGTTCTAGGAGTGTGTTCCAGGAGTGTGTTCCAGGAATGTGTTCCAGGAGTGTGTTCCAGGAGTGTGTTCCAGGAGTGTGTTCTAGGAGTGTGTTCCAGGAGTGTGTTCCAGGAGTGTGTTCCAGGAGTGTGTTCCAGGAGTGTGTTCAGGAGTGTGTTCCAGGAGTGTGTTCTAGGAGTGTGTTCTAGGAGTGTGTTCCAGGAGTGTGTTCCAGGAGTGTGTTCTAGGAGTGTGTTCTAGGAGTGTGTTCCAGGAGTGTGTTCTAGGAGTGTGTTCTAGGAGTCTGTTCTAGGAGTGTGTTCTAGGAGTGTGTTCCAGGAGTGTGTTCTAGGAGTGTGTTCTAGGAGTGTGTTCCAGGAGTGTGTTCCAGGAGTGTGTTCTAGGAGTGTGTTCTAGGAGTGTGTTCCAGGAGTGTGTTCTAGGAGTGTGTTCTAGGAGTGTGTTCCAGGAGTGTGTTCTAGGAGTGTGTTCCAGGAGTGTGTTCTAGGAGTGTGTTCCAGGAGTGTGTTCTAGGAGTGTGTTCTAGGAGTGTGTTCCAGGAGTGTGTTCTAGGAGTGTGTTCCAGGAGTGAGTTCTAGGAGTGTGTTCCAGGAGTGTGTTCCAGGAGTGTGTTCCAGGAGTGTGTTCCAGGAGTGTGTTCCAGGAGTGTGTTCTCGGAGTGTGTTCTAGGAGTGTGTTCTAGGAGTGTGTTCTCGGAGTGTGTTCTAGGAGTGTGTTCCAGGATTGTGTTCTAGGAGTGTGTTCCAGGAGTGTGTTCCAGGAGTGTGTTCCAGGAGTGTGTTCTAGGAGTATGTTCTAGGGGTTTGTTCTAGGAGTGTGTTCCAGGAGAGTGTACCAGGAGTGTGTTCTAGGAGTGTGTTCCAGGAGGGTGTTCCAGGAGTGTGTTCCAGGAGTGTGTTCCAGGAGTGTGTTCTAGGAGTGTGTTCCAGGAGTGTATTCTAGGAGTGTGTTCCAGGAGTGTGTTCCAGGAGTGTGTTCCAGGAGTGTGTTCCAGGAGTGTGTTCCAGGAGTGTGTTCTAGGAGTGTGTTCCAGGAGTGTGTTCCAGGAGTGTGTTCTAGGAGTGTGTTCCAGGAGTGTATTCTAGGAGTGTGTTCCAGGAGTGTGTTCCAGGAGTGTGTTCCAGGAGTGTGTTCCAGGAGTGTGTTCTAGGAGTGTGTTCCAGGAGTGTGTTCCAGGAGTGTGTTCCAGGAGTGTGTTCCAGGAGTGTGTTCTAGGAGTGTGTTCCAGGAGTGTGTTCTAGGAGTGTGTTCCAGGAGTGTGTTCCAGGAGTGTGTTGCAGGAGTGTGTTCCAGGAGTGTGTTCCAGGAGTGTGTTCAGGAGTGTGTTCCAGGAGTGTGTTCTAGGAGTGTGTTCAGGAGTGTGTTCCAGGAGTGTGTTCCAGGAGTGTGTTCTAGGAGTGTGTTCTAGGAGTGTGTTCCAGGAGTGTGTTCTAGGAGTGTGTTCCAGGAGTGTGTTCTAGGAGTGTGTTCCAGGAGTGTGTTCCAGGAGTGTGTTCCAGGAGTGTGTTCTAGGAGTGTGTTCTAGGAGTGTGTTCCAGGAGTGTGTTCCAGGAGTGTGTTCCAGGAGTGTGTTCCAGGAGTGTGTTCCAGGAGTGTGTTCTAGGAGTGTGTTCCAGGAGTGTGTTCCAGGAGTGTGTTCCAGGAGTGTGTTCCAGGAGTGTGTTCAGGAGTGTGTTCTAGGAGTGTGTTCCAGGAGTGTGTTCCAGGAGTGTGTTCCAGGAGTGTGTTCTAGGAGTGTGTTCTAGGAGTGTGTTCTAGGAGTGTGTTCCAGGAGTGTGTTCCAGGAGTGTGTTCCAGGAGTGTGTTCCAGGAGTGTGTTCCAGGAGTGTGTTCTAGGAGTGTGTTCCAGGAGTGTGTTCCAGGAGTGTGTTCCAGGAGTGTGTTCCAGGAGTGTGTTCCAGGAGTGTGTTCTAGGAGTGTGTTCCAGGAGTGTGTTCCAGGAGTGTGTTCCAGGAGTGTGTTCCAGGAGTGTGTTCCAGGAGTGTGTTCCAGGAGTGTGTTCCAGGAGTGTGTTCCAGGAGTGTGTTCCAGGAGTGTGTTCTAGGAGTGTGTTCCAGGAGTGTGTTCCAGGAGTGTGTTCTAGGAGTGTGTTCCAGGAGTGTGTTCCAGGAGTGTGTTCGAGGAGTGTGTTCCAGGAGTGTGTTCCAGGAGTGTGTTCCAGGAGTGTGTTCCAGGAGTGTGTTCCAGGAGTGTGTTCCAGGAGTGTGTTCCAGGAGTGTGTTCCAGGAGTGTGTTCCAGGAGTGTGTTCCAGGAGTGTGTTCAAGGAGTGTGTTCCAGGAGTGTGTTCCAGGAGTGTGTTCCAGGAGTGTGTTCCAGGAGTGTGTTCTAGGAGTGTGTTCCAGGAGTGTGTTCAGGAGTGTGTTCCAGGAGTGTGTTCCAGGAGTGTGTTCTAGGAGTGTGTTCCAGGAGTGTGTTGCAGGAGTGTGTTCCAGGAGTGTGTTCAGGAGTGTGTTCGAGGAGTGTGTTCCAGGAGTGTGTTCTAGGAGTGTGTTCCAGGAGTGTGTTCTAGGAGTGTGTTCCAGGAGTGTGTTCTAGGAGTGTGTTCTAGGAGTGTGTTCCAGGAGTGTGTTCCAGGAGTGTGTTCTAGGAGTGTGTTCCAGGAGTGTGTTCCAGGAGTGTGTTCTAGGAGTGTGTTCTAGGAGTGTGTTCCAGGAGTGTGTTCCAGGAGTGTGTTCCAGGAGTGTGTTCCAGGAGTGTGTTCCAGGAGTGTGTTCTAGGAGTGTGTTCCAGGAGTGTGTTCAGGAGTGTGTTCCAGGAGTGTGTTCCAGGAGTGTGTTCCAGGAGTGTGTTCCAGGAGTGTGTTCTAGGAGTGTGTTCTAGGAGTGTGTTCCAGGAGTGTGTTCCAGGAGTGTGTTCTAGGAGTGTGTTCTAGGAGTGTGTTCCAGGAGTGTGTTCTAGGAGTGTGTTCTAGGAGTGTGTTCTAGGAGTGTGTTCTAGGAGTGTGTTCCAGGAGTGTGTTCTAGGAGTGTGTTCCTAGGAGTGTGTTCAGGAGTGTGTTCCAGGAGTGTGTTCCAGGAGTGTGTTCAGGAGTGTGTTCCAGGAGTGTGTTCCAGGAGTGTGTTCCAGGAGTGTGTTCCAGGAGTGTGTTCAGGAGTGTGTTCTAGGAGTGTGTTCCAGGAGTGTGTTCAGGAGTGTGTTCAGGAGTGTGTTCCAGGAGTGTGTTCCAGGAGTGTGTTCTAGGAGTGTGTTCCAGGAGTGTGTTCCAGGAGTGTGTTCCAGGAGTGTGTTCCAGGAGTGTGTTCAAGGAGTGTGTTCCAGGAGTGTGTTCCAGGAGTGTGTTCCAGGAGTGTGTTCCAGGAGTGTGTTCCAGGAGTGTGTTCCAGGAGTGTGTTCTAGGAGTGTGTTCCAGGAGTGTGTTCCAGGAGTGTGTTCCAGGAGTGTGTTCCAGGAGTGTGTTCCAGGAGTGTGTTCCAGGAGTGTGTTCTCGGAGTGTGTTCTAGGAGTGTGTTCCAGGAGTGTGTTCTAGGAGTGTGTTCCAGGAGTGTGTTCCAGGAGTGTGTTCCAGGAGTGTGTTCTAGGAGTGTGTTCAAGGAGTGTGTTCTAGGAGTGTGTTCCAGGAGAGTGTTCCAGGAGTGTGTTCTAGGAGTGTGTTCCAGGAGTGTGTTCCAGGAGTGTGTTCTAGGAGTGTGTTCCAGGAGTGTGTTCTAGGAGTGTGTTCCAGGAGTGTGTTCTAGGAGTGTGTTCCAGGAGTGTGTTCCAGGAGTGTGTTCCAGGAGTGTGTTCCAGGAGTGTGTTCCAGGAGTGTGTTCCAGGAGTGTGTTCCAGGAGTGTGTTCCAGGAGTGTGTTCTAGGAGTGTGTTCCAGGAGTGTGTTCTAGGAGTGTGTTCCAGGAGTGTGTTCCAGGAGTGTGTTCTAGGAGTGTGTTCAGGAGTGTGTTCTAGGAGTGTGTTCCAGGAGTGTGTTCCAGGAGTGTGTTCGAGGAGTGTGTTCCAGGAGTGTGTTCTAGGAGTGTGTTCCAGGAGTGTGTTCTAGGAGTGTGTTCCAGGAGTGTGTTCAAGGAGTGTGTTCCAGGAGTGTGTTCTAGGAGTGTGTTCTAGGAGTGTGTTCCTAGGAGTGTGTTCCAGGAGTGTGTTCCAGGAGTGTGTTCTAGGAGTGTGTTCCAGGAGTGTGTTCCAGGAGTGTGTTCCAGGAGTGTGTTCCAGGAGTGTGTTCCAGGAGTGTGTTCCAGGAGTGTGTTCAGGAGTGTGTTCTAGGAGTGTGTTCCAGGAGTGTGTTCCAGGAGTGTGTTCCAGGAGTGTGTTCCAGGAGTGTGTTCCAGGAGTGTGTTCCAGGAGTGTGTTCCAGGAGTGTGTTCCAGGAGTGTGTTCCAGGAGTGTGTTCTAGGAGTGTGTTCTAGGAGTGTGTTCCAGGAGTGTGTTCCAGGAGTGTGTTCTAGGAGTGTGTTCCAGGAGTGTGTTCAGGAGTGTGTTCCAGGAGTGTGTTCCAGGAGTGTGTTCCAGGAGTGTGTTCCAGGAGTGTGTTCCAGGAGTGTGTTCGAGGAGTGTGTTCCAGGAGTGTGTTCCAGGAGTGTGTTCTAGGAGTGTGTTCTAGGAGTGTGTTCTAGGAGTGTGTTCTAGGAGTGTGTTCTAGGAGTGTGTTCTAGGAGTGTGTTCCAGGAGTGTGTTCCAGGAGTGTGTTCTAGGAGTGTGTTCTAGGAGTGTGTTCTAGGAGTGTGTTCTAGGAGTTTGTTCTAGGAGTGTGTTCCAGGAGTGTGTTCTAGGAGTGTGTTCTAGGAGTGTGTTCCAGGAGTGTGTTCTAGGAGTGTGTTCTAGGAGTGTGTTCTAGGAGTGTGTTCTAGGAGTGTGTTCCAGGAGTGTGTTCCAGGAGTGTGTTCTAGGAGTGTGTTCTAGGAGTGTGTTCTCGGAGTGTGTTCTAGGAGTGTGTTCCAGGAGTGTGTTCAGGAGTGTGTTCCAGGAGTGTGTTCTAGGAGTGTGTTCTAGGAGTGTGTTCAGGAGTGTGTTCAGGAGTGTGTTCTAGGAGTGTGTTCTAGGAGTGTGTTCCAGGAGTGTGTTCTAGGAGTGTGTTCCAGGAGTGTGTTCTAGGAGTGTGTTCTAGGAGTGTGTTCTAGGAGTGTGTTCTAGGAGTGTGTTCAGGAGTGTGTTCTAGGAGTGTGTTCTAGGAGTGTGTTCTAGGAGTGTGTTCTAGGAGTGTGTTCAGGAGTGTGTTCTAGGAGTGTGTTCAGGAGTGTGTTCAGGAGTGTGTTCCAGGAGTGTGTTCAGGAGTGTGTTCCAGGAGTGTGTTCAGGAGTGTGTTCCAGGAGTGTGTTCCAGGAGTGTGTTCCAGGAGTGTGTTCAAGGAGTGTGTTCCAGGAGTGTGTTCCAGGAGTGTGTTCTAGGAGTGTGTTCAAGGAGTGTGTTCTAGGAGTGTGTTCTAGGAGTGTGTTCCTAGGAGTGTGTTCTAGGAGTGTGTTCTAGGAGTGTGTTCTAGGAGTGTGTTCCAGGAGTGTGTTCCAGGAGTGTGTTCTAGGAGTGTGTTCTAGGAGTGTGTTCTAGGAGTGTGTTCTAGGAGTGTGTTCTAGGAGTGTGTTCTAGGAGTGTGTTCTAGGAGTGTGTTCTAGGAGTGTGTTCCAGGAGTGTGTTCTAGGAGTGTGTTCTAGGAGTGTGTTCTAGGAGTGTGTTCTAGGAGTGTGTTCTAGGAGTGTGTTCTAGGAGTGTGTTCTAGGAGTGTGTTCTAGGAGTGTGTTCTAGGAGTGTGTTCAGGAGTGTGTTCTAGGAGTGTGTTCCAGGAGTGTGTTCTAGGAGTGTGTTCTAGGAGTGTGTTCTAGGAGTGTGTTCTAGGAGTGTGTTCTAGGAGTGTGTTCTAGGAGTGTGTTCTAGGAGTGTGTTCTAGGAGTGTGTTCTAGGAGTGTGTTCTAGGAGTGTGTTCAGGAGTGTGTTCTAGGAGTGTGTTCTAGGAGTGTGTTCTAGGAGTGTGTTCTAGGAGTGTGTTCTAGGAGTGTGTTCTAGGAGTGTGTTCTAGGAGTGTGTTCTAGGAGTGTGTTCTAGGAGTGTGTTCTAGGAGTGTGTTCTAGGAGTGTGTTCTAGGAGTGTGTTCTAGGAGTGTGTTCTAGGAGTGTGTTCTAGGAGTGTGTTCTAGGAGTGTGTTCTAGGAGTGTGTTCTAGGAGTGTGTTCTAGGAGTGTGTTCTAGGAGTGTGTTCTAGGAGTGTGTTCTAGGAGTGTGTTCTAGGAGTGTGTTCTAGGAGTGTGTTCTAGGAGTGTGTTCTAGGAGTGTGTTCTAGGAGTGTGTTCTAGGGGTGTGTTCTAGGAGTGTGTTCTAGGAGTGTGTTCAGGAGTGTGTTCTAGGAGTGTGTTCTAGGAGTGTGTTCTAGGAGTGTGTTCTAGGAGTGTGTTCTAGGAGTGTGTTCTAGGAGTGTGTTCTAGGAGTGTGTTCTAGGAGTGTGTTCTAGGAGTGTGTTCTAGGAGTGTGTTCTAGGAGTGTGTTCTAGGAGTGTGTTCTAGGAGTGTGTTCTAGGAGTGTGTTCTAGGAGTGTGTTCTAGGAGTGTGTTCTAGGAGTGTGTTCAGGAGTGTGTTCTAGGAGTGTGTTCCAGGAGTGTGTTCTAGGAGTGTGTTCTAGGAGTGTGTTCTAGGAGTGTGTTCTAGGAGTGTGTTCTAGGAGTGTGTTCCAGGAGTGTGTTCAGGAGTGTGTTCCAGAGTGTGTTCTAGGAGTGTGTTCCAGGAGTGTGTTCCAGGAGTGTGTTCTAGGAGTGTGTTCCAGGAGTGTGTTCCAGGAGTGTGTTCTAGGAGTGTGTTCCAGGAGTGTGTTCTAGGAGTGTGTTCCAGGAGT
This sequence comes from Squalus acanthias, assembly GCA_030390025.1. NCBI lineage: Eukaryota > Metazoa > Chordata > Chondrichthyes > Squaliformes > Squalidae > Squalus > Squalus acanthias. Next base: position 20,271,192 of record CM059450.1, read on the forward strand.
GTGTTCTAGGAGTGTGTTCAGGAGTGTGTTCCAGGAGTGTGTTCTAGGAGTGTGTTCTAGGAGTGTGTTCCAGGAGTGTGTTCTAGGAGTGTGTTCCAGGAGTGTGTTCCAGGAGTGTGTTCTAGGAGTGTGTTCTAGGAGTGTGTTCTAGGAGTGTGTTCCAGGAGTGTGTTCCAGGAGTGTGTTCAGGAGTGTGTTCTAGGAGTGTGTTCCAGGAGTGTGTTCTAGGAGTGTGTTCTAGGAGTGTGTTCAGGAGTGTGTTCTAGGAGTGTGTTCTAGGAGTGTGTTCTAGGAGTGTGTTCCAGGAGTGTGTTCTAGGAGTGTGTTCTAGGAGTGTGTTCCAGGAGTGTGTTCTAGGAGTGTGTTCTAGGAGTGTGTTCCAGGAGTGTGTTCCAGGAGTGTGTTCTAGGAGTGTGTTCTAGGAGTGTGTTCCAGGAGTGTGTTCCAGGAGTGTGTTCTAGGAGTGTGCTCCAGGAGTGTGTTCTAGGAGTGTGTTGCAGGAGTGTGTTCCAGGAGTGTGTTCTAGGAGTGTGTTCGAGGAGTGTGTTCCAGGAGTGTGTTCCAGGAGTGTGTTCCAGGAGTGTGTTCCAGGAGTGTGTTCTAGGAGTGTGTTCCAGGAGTGTGTTCTAGGAGTGTGTTCCAGGAGTGTGTTCTAGGAGTGTGTTCTAGGAGTGTGTTCTAGGAGTGTGTTCTAGGAGTGTGTTCCAGGAGTGTGTTCCAGGAGTGTGTTCCAGGAGTGTGTTCCAGGAGTGTGTTCCAGGAGTGTGTTCCAGGAGTGTGTTCCAGGAGTGTGTTCCAGGAGTGTGTTCCAGGAGTGTGTTCCAGGAGTGTGTTCCAGGAGTGTGTTCTAGGAGTGTGTTCCAGGAGTGTGTTCCAGGAGTGTGTTCCAGGAGTGTGTTCCAGGAGTGTGTTCTAGGAGTGTGTTCTAGGAGTGTGTTCCAGGAGTGTGTTCTAGGAGTGTGTTCTAGGAGTGTGTTCCAGGAGTGTGTTCAGGAGTGTGTTCCAGGAGTGTGTTCCAGGAGTGTGTTCCAGGAGTGTGTTCCAGGAGTGTGTTCCAGGAGTGTGTTCCAGGAGTGTGTTCCAGGAGTGTGTTCCAGGAGTGTGTTCCAGGAGTGTGTTGCAGGAGTGTGTTCTAGGAGTGTGTTCCAGGAGTGTGTTCTAGGAGTGTGTTCTAGGAGTGTGTTCCAGGAGTGTGTTCAGGAGTGTGTTCTAGGAGTGTGTTCAGGAGTGTGTTCTAGGAGTGTGTTCTAGGAGTGTGTTCCAGGAGTGTGTTCTAGGAGTGTGTTCTAGGAGTGTGTTCTAGGAGTGTGTTCTAGGAGTGTGTTCTAGGAGTGTGTTCTAGGAGTGTGTTCTAGGAGTGTGTTCTAGGAGTGTGTTCTAGGAGTGTGTTCTAGGAGTGTGTTCTAGGAGTGTGTTCAGGAGTGTGTTCTAGGAGTGTGTTCCAGGAGTGTGTTCAGGAGTGTGTTCTAGGAGTGTGTTCTAGGAGTGTGTTCTAGGAGTGTGTTCCAGGAGTGTGTTCTAGGAGTGTGTTCTAGGAGTGTGTTCTAGGAGTGTGTTCTAGGAGTGTGTTCTAGGAGTGTGTTCAGGAGTGTGTTCTAGGAGTGTGTTCTAGGAGTGTGTTCCTAGGAGTGTGTTCTAGGAGTGTGTTCCAGGAGTGTGTTCTAGGAGTGTGTTTCCAGGAGTGTGTTCTAGGAGTGTGTTCAGGAGTGTGTTCAGGAGTGTGTTCCAGGGTGTGTTCAGGAGTGTGTTCTAGGAGTGTGTTCTAGGAGTGTGTTCTAGGAGTGTGTTCCTGGGAGTGTGTTCCAGGAGTGTGTTCTAGGAGTGTGTTCTAGGAGAGTGTTCTCAGGAGTGTGTTCCTAGGAGTGTGTTCCTAGGAGTGTGTTCTAGGAGTGTGTTCCAGGAGTTTGTTCTAGGAGTGTGTTCTAGGAGTGTGTTCCAGGAGTAGTGTTCTAGGAGTGTGTTCTAGGAGTGTGTTCCAGGAGTGTGTTCTAGGAGTGTGTTCCTAGGAGTGTGTTCTAGGAGTGTGTTCCAGGAGTGTGTTCTAGGAGTGTGTTCTAGGAGTGTGTTCTAGGAGTGTGTTCTAGGAGTGTGTTCAGGAGTGTGTTCTAGGAGTGTGTTCTAGGAGTGTGTTCCAGGAGTGTGTTCTAGGGAGTGTGTTCCAGGAGTGTGTTCTAGGAGTGTGTTCTAGGAGTGTGTTCCAGGAGTGTGTTCAAGGAGTGTGTTCCAGGAGTGTGTTCCAGGAGTGTGTTCTAGGAGTGTGTTCTAGGAGTGTGTTCCAGGAGTGTGTTCCAGGAGTGTGTTCTAGGAGTGTGTTCAGGAGTGTGTTCCAGGAGTGTGTTCTAGGAGTGTGTTCCAGGAGTGTGTTCTAGGAGTGTGTTCCAGGAGTGTGTTCTAGGAGTGTGTTCCAGGAGTGTGTTCCAGGAGTGTGTTCTAGGAGTGTGTTCCAGGAGTGTGTTCTAGGAGTGTGTTCCAGGAGTGTGTTCCAGGAGTGTGTTCTAGGAGTGTGTTCCAGGAGTGTGTTCTAGGAGTGTGTTCCAGGAGTGTGTTCCAGGAGTGTGTTCCAGGAGTGTGTTCTAGGAGTGTGTTCTAGGAGTGTGTTCTAGGAGTGTGTTCTAGGAGTGTGTTCAGGAGTGTGTTCTAGGAGTGTGTTCTAGGAGTGTGTTCCAGGAGTGTGTTCTAGGAGTGTGTTCAGGAGTGTGTTCCAGGAGTGTGTTCAGGAGTGTGTTCCAGGAGTGTGTTCCAGGAGTGTGTTCTAGGAGTGTGTTCTAGGAGTGTGTTCTAGGAGTGTGTTCCAGGAGTGTGTTCTAGGAGTGTGTTCCAGGAGTGTGTTCCAGGAGTGTGTTCTAGGAGTGTGTTCTAGGAGTGTGTTCTAGGAGTGTGTTCAGGAGTGTGTTCTAGGAGTGTGTTCAGGAGTGTGTTCAGGAGTGTGTTCCAGGAGTGTGTTCTAGGAGTGTGTTCTAGGAGTGTGTTCTAGGAGTGTGTTCCAGGAGTGTGTTCAGGAGTGTGTTCTAGGAGTGTGTTCTAGGAGTGTGTTCTAGGAGTGTGTTCAAGGAGTGTGTTCTAGGAGTGTGTTCTAGGAGTGTGTTCTAGGAGTGTGTTCCAGGAGTGTGTTCAAGGAGTGTGTTCAGGAGTGTGTTCTAGGAGTGTGTTCTAGGAGTGTGTTCTAGGAGTGTGTTCTAGGAGTGTGTTCTAGGAGTGTGTTCTAGGAGTGTGTTCTAGGAGTGTGTTCTAGGAGTGTGTTCTAGGAGTGTGTTCTAGGAGTGTGTTCTAGGAGTGTGTTCTAGGAGTGTGTTCCAGGAGTGTGTTCCAGGAGTGTGTTC